>OENM01000311.1:0-92149 GCA_900239745.1 Rotaria magnacalcarata | reverse complement strand
ATTTTGTTGTTTTGCACTATTAATCCACTGTCCCGAAAAGCACGAGTCGCTGATGATCCAGAGTGCCGAACACTTTGATTTACCGGATTCATGCCATAAACTAAGTATTTCTTCGCAGGAAACCGTTCCATCCGCAAAACTCAGTTTCCTGAAGGCTGTTCACCATGACCACTGAAGTAAATAATATGGTTTATCCCATTACCATTGGAAAAGAAGTTAGATACAGTAGTGAGTGCAGTTCGCTTGTTAAATTCTTTTCGATATATCGTATCATGAACTATTACATGTCGAGAGTGAAAAAAGTTTTCCATGTGTCGAACATCGAATAGAACGCCGCTCAAGCCAAGTCCTTGTGCTCGTGAATCTTCTCCACTCAAGTTTTTTTTAACAGCAATCTGAACCCCACTGCGAAGCAACTGGGATACATCGCCTGGTGATGCCATGATTAGCGCCGTAGCGATCGACATGGTAAATGGCAAATTATGCTTTGTAATAAGTTTCTTTTTATTCTGTTCTCTTTTCTGAAAGAAAGGTTATACACCCGATAAATCTCTTAGAGTTTGTATGATTGTCTAAGCCAATCAGAATCAGCATCCCTTAAGCAGCCAAAACTTCAACAGGAGCTTGAGGTATGGGTGTGGATGCGTATCGATAGCAATAAATTACACCTACACCCAAAAAATGCACCTCTGCTACCACTCAGGCTTTAGCCAAAAATGAATTTCCTCAAAATCCTTCTTTTATAATTCGAATACTCATCATTTCACGCTTAAAGTAGATTTTTTGAGATTCGCCGTTAATTACAATCATATAAACTAGTTTTAGATGAAATTCATTTTTGGCTGAAGCCTGAGGGATAGCACAGGTGAATTTTTCGAAAAAATTAAAAGTTTAAAGAACAAGTAGAAATACTTGTAAACTAACTTAGTCTTGGATGCTGATTCCATATGTGTTATTAGTTTTTTGTTATAATAGTAACTTTCTCTGAAAGTAGCTGCCAAAAATTAACCAAAAATGCACAAAATTGTACCTTTTGAATACTCTCTATGCGATTTCTCAGTTGGCCAAGCTTTGTTGAAAGTGAAAAGTATATGATTTTGTGGCCCGTAAAATTTGCTATCAATCAGTAAACAAAGATCTACTTCAACGCTTCTTGATAAATCTTTATGAGTCTAAATGTGAAAAGCTTCAGCTAAAAAACCTTCAATACTCAGGAATCAGACCAATAGATGATTTATTTCTATCGATACGCATCCACACCCATACCTCAAGCTCCTGTTGAAGTTTTGGCTGCTTAAGGGATGCTGATTCTGATTGGCTTAGACAATCATACAAACTCTAAGAGATTTATCGGGTGTATAACCTTTCTTTCAGAAAAGAGAACAGAATAAAAAGAAACTCATTACAAAGCATAATTTGCCATTTACCATGTCGATCGCTACGGCGCTAATCATGGCATCACCAGGCAATGTATCCCAGTTGCTTCGCAGTGGGGTTCGGATTGCTGTTAAAAAAAACTTGAGTGGAGAAGATTCACGAGCACAAGGGCTTGGCTTGAGCGGCGTTCTATTCGATGTTTGACACATGGAAAACTTTTTTCACTCTCGACATGTAATAGTTCATGATACGATATATCGAAAAGAATTTAACAAGCGAACTGCACTCACCACTGTATCTGACTTCTTTTCCAATGGTAATGGGATAAACCATATTATTTACTTCAGTGGTCATGGTGAACAGTCGTGAGGGTGGGTGTGGGTGTTGTTTTCTCTGCGTACACATCCACACTCACACCCACCAATATGATTTTGGGGTGTGCCTATGTAGCTTCAACTATTCTATTCGGGGGCACCACTACAACATACTCACACTCATCACTCACGATCATACCCAAAATTTACTTTATTCTTTGACGCACGATAGCAAATCCATTCTAAAAATTCGACGCAAACATACAGACGTCCCTGCATTTAACACTCCTATCTCTGTATCCAATTTTGACTGATTCCCTCCTCGTTCCTCTTCATAGATATTCTTTATGAAGAATCTCTAAGTAATCTACAGATGCGGACCTATAGAATTATAAGCGGAATCAAATGCAATCGAGACTACAAAAACTTTCCTTCTTGGTTTATATAATATAAACTTCACTACTTTTCCACGCTATTAAAATATCTCTCACACCTAAAAGTATAATTTGAAATACACACAAGTATAAATCTGTTTTAATTATAAGAAATTGCTGGATCAGTTGTAGTTTTTATCGCTTCTGTTCTTCTTGGCCAAAATCAATTTTTTTATTCACTTCTAATTTTAAGCAATTGTTTTGTACTTTCAATATATGTTCCAAATCGTTTAACTTTACGTATTATCATCATCATCAATTAATTTTATAGCTTTATCTATATCAAGACTATTTCCTGGTTGCGAATTCTTGTAAACGTTCACTGTCCTTGGTAACTATAGAGTCGCCTTCATAAAGTTCACGTTAAAATGCATTGATTCCATTAACATTTTTTCTTTTTCTTACAGAAATTGCTTACAAACTTCATTTACACAAAACATGTTTTATATTTTCCTCCATTGAACACCTTATTGTTGCTTTTTGATGTTCTGATCAACGAATATGTCACTTTGTTTTGCGAGAAATCTTCAATTTTTTGAAAAATATAGAAAATAGTTCCATTACGAGACCAAATCTTTGCTACTAAAAATTTTCATTACTCTGGTGTATTAGATGTGTTTGTATTACAAATCATCTCTTATCTTTTTAGGGTCGTATCTACTGTTTGAAACAATGAAGCTTCCTCTTCATCTATGCTGATAGGTTAAGTGATGAGGATAAAATGAAATTAATGTCTCTTTGTTTAAGTTCAAAATCCAGTGATACTCATTGTATGTGGAATTGATTAAGATAGACCCTTGTGTAAAAGGAAACGAAACTGCACAATATCAGTTAACACAAGCTGACAAGATAATTCTCCTAATCAACTCAGTTGTCGCATGAAATAATTTTTCAATGTTTAAAATCCAAATTTCACTATAGAAAAAAGGAAATCATTTTTTTTATATGCCGATTATGAGTATTTAAAATGACATCATACTTTGATCTGCTAACCAAATTATAGTAAGATAGAAAGTGTAAAACCAGTAGAATTATTAGTCTCCAATTCAACGAATCATTACTTATCTAATTGGATATAGCCGTAACCTAATTTAAACAATTTCTTAACGAGACTGAAGAGGAAAATAACCTAATTTTTGGCTAAAATACCGGTCTAACAATAAAACTCATAGAATTCAAGTACACGTTATCATCGTATCTCCAAAAATATGCAGAACTCATGTTCCAACTCGATATGTATCAAGAAAATTAACTTATTTCACATATTGTTACTTATGCTACATGATATTTTCTCTGATTTTATTCTATTTATCTTTCAAAGTCGACTTAGAAAACATATTTTTGCATAAGGAAAATATTCTTGTAAAGAACAATTTGGACATATTTCACCGTATAATTTTAGTTCATTTATTTTGGCACAGTTAATTTGCGTATCTTCTCTTGTGAAATTGTATGTTACTCGTTGTAAAGATTCATAATTGATATGAAGAAGAACATTATTGTGTAAATATGTTTTAGTATTGCATAGAAATTGTTCTATATAATCATCATGAACCATGACAATAGAAAGTTCATTAAGAAAAGAATATTCAACAGGTGATAAATTTTGACTGTCATTGTTTGATTCATAAGATTGTTTTTCATTTTGTGATTTATAATTAATCACGGTTAATTCTTCTATAAATGGAAATGATTTTTGAATTCGAATAAAAAATTCATGTCCAAAAGGATATTCATCATACAACGAGATCACGCGAACATATTTGAATAATCCACCGGGAAAATTATTTGTAATATTGTTGTAATATTGGATAAAAGATGGATAAGAGTAAATATGACATTGACTTTCTTTTGCTTCTGGAAAATAGTCAACATAAGAAATAATATTATTATTATTTGGAAAGTCAATAAATGTACGTTGAATATCTTCCGTTGATGGAAAATCCAATTGATTACAAATAAACATGAATGAATGAATATAAAATGTAAACTGATTTAATCGTGGCATACGATTAATAATATCTCTGTTTAAATGATTTCCATCAGTAAATGTTGTATCAATAGTAGTTCTAATATACAAACCGAGCTGTTCTAAATTTGACATTCGATATAGAAGTGGTAGGATCAATTTACCGTAAAAAATTATTGCTAAATTACAAGACAAAGAAAAACACTTTAGATTTGGTAAATCACCCTAAAAATAACGTTTCTTTTGTTGTTTAACAATATAAAGATTTTTCTTATAAAACGAACTTGATTTTTAATTCCATACGGGCCGTTAATATGAACCAAATCAACACAGAGTGTATGAAGCTGATTAAATCGGCCATCGAGAAGATAGAGACAATCATCAAAACATCGCACTCTGATATTCAATTTTAAAAGAGTTGAAGAACGAAAACTGGGCAGAAATTCATCATCAAACAATAATCGAACACGATTTTTATACAATGATTCATATAATTTTAAATAAATTAGACCAGTGAAAACATTTAAAATGTAATTAACTATGCTTGTCGCTGACAAGCACATATCTTCATAACTATCATTATTATTATTATCAATTGTAATAAAAAGTGTTCTAATCTGATTTTTAAATGTGCCAGATGAAAGAGTTTCATCTAAACATACAATATTTATACGAAAAACATTTATGGAAATAATATTCATAGTTGAGAGTTATCCAAAAGTAGTGGCGGAGGTACTGTTTTTCTTAGCTATTTCATCACTATTCAACTAATATCATAATAATAAAATTTCGATCAAAACTGCTTTTACGGAAAACTAGCTAGCAGCACTATGTCATAACGGATGAAGCATTTTTGCATTTGACTTTATGATGACTTCATGTGTTGTATTAAAAAACCATAATATAGAAGTACGAGATGCAACATGAAAAGCTCTAAAATTTACATAAGATCGCTTATTTTATAGTTTTTTAATAGAACGCATTAAGTCATCATAAAGTCAAATGCAAAAATGCTTCATCCGTTATGACCTAATACTGCTAGCTATTTTTCAACAAAAGCAGTTCTTATCGAAATTTTATTATTATGATATTAGTTGAATAGTGATGAAATAGCTTAGAAAAATCGAGTGAAAGACGCTCTATGGATGGATAAGAAAAGCAGCGCCTCCACAACTAATTTTGGATAACCCTAAGTATATTCATTCAATGACCTAATCATTAGTAACAATAAGTTTGAGAAATCTTTTATTTATTTAGAATAAAAATAATTCAGTAGAAATTTCTTACCAGCAAACAGACATCGAGCTGACTCTTCATTTATATTATGAATGCCAAGACCATATAGATTAGGATAATCGGCAACACATAAAACATTCTTCATAGACGATGATTCAAGGTCAAGCCATTTGATTTTATCATGAACTTCAGGTAAAATTTGTAAACAAAATCGATTAAGCATCATATTACAAGGAAATACATCGATAAAATTATCTGAGCATTTTTCGACAAAAGTCAAACGACTTGTAAAAGTTGAATCTTGAACAATTTTATTTAATCGTTGATTAACACCTTGTAAGGAATAAAGTACTTCAGCATTGTTCATTTTTTTAAAAATCATCATAAGGATTTCATCAGGTAAATCGTTAAATTCAACGCATGAATATTCCATGTTTATATTCATTTATCTATTCTTTTCAATTTATGAATGTCAACATCTATATGCATACAATCATTTGTTCTGTTTGACCGATATCGTCAATACAGACAATAAAGCATTTTTCTTGTGTTTAATCCGTTAGTGTGAACCACTGTTGACTGAAAACAGAATTAAATTTTTTGCTGATATACTGTGTCATATTTCGATAAATGTCCGAAATGATAATTGCTTGTAGCTCCGAGTTTTAAGAATTTTTATTATGCTTGTAAATGGCAATTACATATTCAAATCAAAAAAGAGATGAAAACAATGACTGACCAATCGAACGGCTAGATTCAAATTTTTCCTATGTCAACTTCAACACTACTTTGATATTCTGTTTCCGTTGCCACTCTTTTCTTTCGCAGCCACACTTTATCACGCGTAGGAAACAGACCTAGTATTTGAGTCATATATTGGCTGGTTCGAAGCTAGGGATGTGCAGTTTCAGTGTAAATACTGAAATACTGACACTGCCAGCGCCGATATACTGAGCACTGAGAACTGACTACACTGCACTGACAACACTGTCACTCGGTCTAAACTGACACCGAAAACACTGATGCACTGCTACTCACTGAGGCACAGGCCTTCACTGACCACTGACTACACTGATATCAGTGTTCAGTGAAACACTGATACTCCGATGCTGATTTCAATTAACTACATTTTATATGCAGAATATAATGGCATCTTCAGATTTGAAAATATGAATCCACATAAAATTTCAATTGGATAAACGCATTTCAATGTGATCGTTTCTGTTTTTGCCTATGCCTGACTTTATTCAAGGTGAAATTTCTTTAGCTAATAAGAATGTTATCTTTTTCTATCTCNATTTGTATTTCTTTTGAACGGTTCTTCAAAAGTATTTATCTACAATGCGCGACAATGACGGAAAATAATGGCTACTAATAGCAAGACTCAAAATTAAACATGTTATTTATATCTTAAGAGTAGAACCAGGCTATGAAGTGATTAAGGGGAATCGCCTCTTTTCTATCGAACCATAGGTATAGCGAATTGAACATAGGTTTAAGTACTACCAACACATTCACTCTACTATTTTTTGTTGAGAACTACAAATAAAACCATACCATATGCATATTGTGATAAAATCGGTGTATCAGTGTTTCACTGAACACCGATATCAGTGTAGTCAGTGGTCAGCGAAGGCCTGTGCCTCAGTGAGTAGCAGTGCATCAGTGTTTTCGGTGTCAGTTTAGACCGAGTGACAGTGTTGTCAGTGCAGTGTAGTCAGTTCTCAGTACTCAGTATATCGGTGCTGGCAGTCATCAGTAAACTGAAACTGCACATCCCTATTCGAAGCAATGACAACTTGACGAGATCTTTCTCTTGACAGTTGTAATCTAGTGATATTGAGTATAATCTGCCAGAATTGATTAGATTTTAGGGTGTGGGTGTGGGTAGATGATCTTTACACCCACACCCTCATAAGTTGCATGTTCTTTTCTCGACGATGTGGAGTTGTGTATTGTAAAAGAAAAGAGTCAACGTATGCACCTTTTTCACATACTTGCGCGACATCTAATCATTGGAGAACAAAAGAAATTGGTATTTCGTTTTTTCCAGCTTCCATCTGCTATTGCAAACGGCAACGTGAAAACAGGTATGTATATAAAATTGAATTATTCTCAAAGCTAAAATGAATGAAAAAGGTGAAAATAAATAGATTCTTTTCTTTTCAACTATAAATCTGTAGTGCTAATCATTTGTATTCCTATCCATCCTATCATCCAAGCCACGCTGAGAAATACAAGACATGAGCTTGGAATTATTGACAAATGAGTTGCTGCTTGAAATCTTTGAATTTCTTACGACCGTTTACCGTCTTCGTGCATTTCAGGGGCTCAATGATCGTTTTAACAATCTTCTCTGTATCTCTTTCAAAACCGCTGGGCTTGATTTGGGATCTATATCGAAATTTGATTCCAGTATTGTATACGAACAATATTTTCCGGTGGTTGCCGATCAAATCGTGTCGCTTCGACTTACAAACGGGGACGATGGTCTGCCACAATCTGATTTCATTTTTTTCATGGTTTTGTTGTCTGTCAATTTCGGCATCTTCGCTCGCTCTCGCTCTCTCTTATATTCACTGTGGCAAAATTTTGATGAAAATACTAGCTGATTTACGTCAACTTCCTTGTTTGTCACATCTGAATCTTAATGATTACCATATTTCGATGGATCACGAAGTGAAACTCGGCATCATGAATAGCATTTGGAGTCTACCCAAACTAACTCGTTGCCATCTAGGCTTCAATTTCGAAAATGAAAACTATTTCATCTCATTTACAGTGATATCATTTTCAATCGAATGGCTATACGTGACGACCATTGTACGTCATTGTCACGAAATGGATCTTTTGTATGAGAATACACCCAACCTTCGAGTTCTTTGGATGTATACTAATATTACAAATGATCTTGAACAGGTATCCTATTCTACTTCATCAATCAAGACATTAAAGTTGTTTTCTAGTGATTGGCCACATGTTCTGACGAATCTTTTAAAAAGCATGCCTAATTTATCCCATCTGACAATCGAAACTACATGCATTCATATGACTGGACATGAATGGGAAAGAATTATTCACAATCATTAGCCCAGACTTAAAGTCCTCCGACTAAAGATGAATGTTTCGCTTGATATGCATTTTGGTACAGAAGAAGTGTTCAATGGATTATTCAATACTTTTTCAAGTTCATTTTGGATTCATGAGCGCCAATGGTTCATACAGTGTGATTACTATCCGCATACAGGTTGCAGTTTATTGTATCTGTATACTTTACCCTATGCATTTAACACTTTTCATGTCGATCTCAATTCTTTTAGTATGCTGTCCAAATCGACCTCTTCTGATCTTCACGATAGTTGCTTATATCGTCGTGTAAATACCTTACTATGTGATTGCTTAGGTCACGACTCGTTTTTTTCACAATTTAGTTTTTTCAACGTTCACCACCTTACCATTAATCCTCCTTGTGGCGATTACATTTCACATCTCCTTCCGAAACTTGAACGTTTGACTTCACTGAAGGTTACAATTTACGATGACATTGATTCAGAGCTGCAGACTCTCACTTTCCAGACACATAATCTATACTCGTTGAGCATTAGTTCGTTTGGGGAGCAATCCTTGCCGCAGGTCGTGATTGAAAGCAACACCCTAGCTATTCGAATAATCGATTTACAAGAATTTATTCCAGCTGTTTAAGGCTTCTGTTTCAATGATGATCTCTGTGCTCAATTCAGTCAGTCTTCACTCGGTATGATGTGTGAAGTCCTCACTATTGTCGTTGAAAGTCGATTCAATATTCTCTATCTTGTTCACAACATGAGTAATCTGCGAGCACTTCATGTTCAATGTAATGATGATGAAAGAAACATTCAGCAAAATTATGTATTGATGACGTAGGATCAGCTTGTTGATTGGTTACAAACCCATTTACCTCAACATGTACAGTTACTCGAAACATAAACTCGGACTATGGTCTTCGAGTATGGATACGTTAGAAAAACTTAGCTACGTTTATTTATGTGTGGCTACGATGCTTAAGGAAATACATATATCAATGATATGCCGTAAGCTAATGAATTTATCGCTTTCGATGAACAATTATTAAATCAGTTTATGTATATTGATTATGGATCGTAAATTATTGTTTTCAATTGGTTTATATATCTAGTCGATTTGTATAATAGTTGATAAGAATATTGAAGTTTAATTTCGAAATGTTCACTAATCCGTTGATTACATTTTCATGCAGACAAAATTGGTAGATTGACCAGGAAAAAAGTTGTAGAGATAGCTTTAAGCGAGTTTCAATCGTTTCTAGGTTGGAAATACCTGTTTCAGTGGCACCGAGACTGAGAAAAGTTTTCGAAAATTCCTTTAAACGCGTTTTTAGTCAAAAACATACGTCTAAATGCGCTAAGAAGACCAAAACTGGTCACATTTACACACGTGCTTTGGCTGAAAACGCCTTTAAACGCACAAGAATGGCGAAAGATGAAGTTTTTCAGTTCACAGATGAGAACTCCGATTGTCATCGAAATACGCCCATTTTTTCTGGATTTTTTGTCTTTTTTGTAGGTTTAAATTTAAACGCGTTTTCCAAATTCTGATCTACTTAATCAATAGTTCAGCATGAGGGTGTGGATGTGGGGTGTAGGTGTGGTTAAGTATGTCTGTTAAGATTTTTATATTCTATTCTCCGATATACAAACCCACACACACACACCCTCTGAGACATAATTAATTGGTTGTCACTGAAGCTGGCCAGCAATCATCATTGTTCTATTCCGAGAAAATAACCTAGAACTCGAGATTTTCAATAGGAAGGGTCTGATTTTGTTTGCATAAAAAATGGTTGAATCTCCATGGATTCAGGCATAAACAAATATATACATATATATGAAATGCACATCACAGATTATTTTTGACAAAAGCAATTGTTCTGAGAATATCCTCAACTTTCTAAGAGATTGTAAATATTTTAAGGTAATTCGGCTCCTAATTTTTTCCTGTTCGGATCGGTTCGTCTAAGAAAAAACACGAACTGACTCCATCACTGCCATACACCCGCACTCTTTTCACATCTCTGCGATAATCTGAGTGGCAGGAAGCACAATCAATGTGATGCTTGAAGCTCACCTGTGTGATTTTTGCTTTCGTTCGTTTCTATGTTTACTTCTGTCGGATGAGTCACAAATGTTGGCAAAATCCAAAGAAAAAACAGTGCGCAGCAAAATAATTTAGCATCGCGAAAAACATTGAATATATAGTTTCAACGAATATTTTGGCTTACAAAAAGTAAGAATAACCAAAAGGCATTTGTTTCTTATATATATATATATATATATATATTAGTATTAAACTTTTTATTTACTGTCATCATGGAGCCGAGAGTAATGCTGATTCTGATGAGTATAATTCCGTTATTTGTCAAGACTATCGTAAACGATAGTATATAGATGCTGATGTTAATGTAAACATCGGCAGACGATCGAGCGTGTGCTCCATTCCAATATTCAGATTTGATTGGATTTGGCTTTAGGTGGTCTCAAAATTCGAATAGATCCAAGACTGAACCTTTCGATTCAACATGATTCGAATATATGTCTAGACTGAAGCAAAATTTATAGCTTGTTTTTATAAAAATTATTATTAAAATATATCGAATCTGAAGATTTGCTGAGTTTTGTTTTCCCTTCGTTGAAGTAAACCCATTCACTATTTTTGGTTATATTTGTCTATGAATTGAAAACTTTGAGATTTCCTTATAGCATTTACTTTTTGAGATATCTGTAATTTTCAGATGGCGGAATAACTATTGAACTATCTTTTTTTCCAGTATTTCATCAAATTCTCCATCCAATATATTATTAAAAGTTTTATATAATAATAGCAAACGAGAGAAAATCAAAATTGCATTTCATACCTATCTTCTTCTTTTGTTTAGAGTCATTTATAATAATAAAAAAGAACTTTATTGTTACACGATTTATTCTATCGGAAAACACAAATGTCTGACGTAGATCTTTTTCGTCTTCCAGTTGAGCTACTTCATCGCATATTCGACTATCTTGAAGCCCAAGCAATCTGGTCAGTTCGACGAGTATGCAAACAACTCTATTCGATTACGAGCACCTACGATAGATTTCATCTCAATGTAAACTCGCAGTCAAAGCGTCTATTGAAATTGTTCTCTCGATGGATTTCACCAGAATGTATTGTTTCATTAATATTTGACATCCCCGAGTCTAGTAGTTATTTCTCTTGGTGTCTACGAACAAACTCCGAAGATAATATGATTCGTTTATTCATATCACTTTTCGCTGGCCATCGATTTACTCGACTTCGCTCATTAGTCATCAATAGAGCATACGATGGGGATATAGATTTTCTTTCGCATCATTTGAACACCAATTCTCTGGAATCACTCTCCATCCATATGTGTGGAGATAGAGTGAGTAGCACAATAGCTTTTATTAATACGATTCTTAGTCAAAATTGTATTCGAAAGTTGTATTTCAATAATTCAGTACTCATAATAAATGACATGCCATGGCCGGATCATTGCAAATTAGAACACTTAATACTTAATACGTGTGGGTATAACCGATATCTAATCGTTCTTAACGACCTGCTTAATTTAAAAATATTTGTGATAGACGAATGGCATAGCTACAATTTTGGTTTTTCAACTGATTTGCTTGCTTGCAAGCATCGATCGTTATTAACATCTTTAACAATTAAAAATTGTACTCTACCTATGGAACATATCGAAACTTTACTTTCACGAACACCAGCACTTGTTCATCTCAAATTAATATCGCGTAAACGCGCATTCGACTCTATTTTCGACGGTTACAATTGGGAACAATTCATTCTCAATAGGTTACCTCAACTCAACCGATTTGAATATTTCTTTTCTTTCATTCATAAAACAAATGATTATATGAAGATTCTTAATCGCGTTATTGCTTCATTTCAAACTCCATTCTGGTTACAGCAGAAACACTGGTATACTATTTGTAGTTATGCATTTGAATCCCAAACTTTTGAACTTCACACTACTACAATCCATGTGACTGATTCCAATAATTTGATCAAATTTGAAAAGTTAGCAGAAACTAATACATATCGTCTTGTTGGACAACCATCGAAAACGGATAGAACAAAGGTACATGTCCTGATGTCTTTGATAGTAATGTCAAACTTGACAATTAAATTCACGTAGTCCGAGTATGTTCTGTTTGATTCTTCTCGTGGCACTCACATTTCATCCTGTCCCTCTATATTGCCTGTACCCACCATAATCACGACCCCTCAACTCTAATTTCGTTTTCAATAGACATGCACTGTACTAGATCTTAGTAATAAGACCATTGACGACACCGCCGTTAAATTTCTATCACTTGCACTACAACATGACAAGGTAAGAGATTATTTTTCGATTCTCATTCGGTCGCATCAATCTTTCATTGTGCTTCCATAAATATTTTTCGTCTACTCTGATTATTTTTAAAAAAAATATTAAAGTATTTTGCCAATATAGACTCTCAACATATTAAACTTAGCGGGAAATCAAATTGGAGACATCGGTGCAGAACATCTTGCAACTGCTTTATTGTACAATACGGTAAGATTTGATACGAAAGGCTTCTTTCTATGTTATCCTGCGATTCAAAAGACACTCGTAGAACTCAATCTTCGGCGTAATCAAATTGGCAGGAGTGGTGCACAATATTTTTTTAAGTTGCAGCAAAATAATACCGTAAATTTTGTTTTTGATTCTCTGATTATCATACATGTTCAAATGTTAAGACATTGAAAAAGCTTGAACTGAATGAGAATGCTGATAGCATCTGTACGATTGTTGAAATTGCTCACAGAATTCGCTACGATAAAGTAGTTGATTGTTTTATTCCCCTTTGATTTATATGTTATCTCTACTTTATTCTACAGACACTAAATTCATTAAACCTTGCCAAACGTCAGATAGGTGATCTAGAAGCACAATATCTGGCTGAAGCATTGCGAATTAATAATGTAATATCTACGAGTGTGTTTTTTTTTAAAACAAAACTTTATATTTACGTCTTTAGAGACTGGTTTCACTCGATCTCAGAAATAATAACATAAGTGAAATTGGAATAGAACTGATAGCTGATGCATTGAGAAACAACAGCGTAATAGAGTCTCATATGATTTTGTAAAATATCTTGCTATTTATCTGTTTCTATATAGATTCTTTCAAGAATCTATCTAAGTGGAAACCCTAGGCAGCTTGGTACTGTGGCCACAACAATGCAGCGAATGAAATGCGACATGGCAAACTATACTCTCGATTTTCGTCTCATTCAAAATAGTAATTTTTTTGTCTATTTACAGTCATTAACCATTCTGAAAGTTCAAGGATGTCAAATTGGAAATAAAGGAGTACAGTATTTGACTGATATTTTTCAACATAACAATGTAATTATGAATGCCTCTTTTTGTATAGTAAAACTTCGTTCTTTTTACAGACAATTATTGCAGTAAACTTGGACAACAATGAGATTGATGATAATGGAATAAAATATCTCGCTGATGTCTTGAGAGCAAATGAAGTTGGTATCGTATTGAATTCATAAATCTTTTTTTGTATCTAAGGTATATTTTGTGGCCAGACACTTACTACATTGAGTCTTAGTTATAATCGAATCAGTGACAATGGAATAAAACATCTCGTCGACGCGATACCAAACAATACGGTATGCTTTAGTCATCAGTCGCCTTTCCTTTATTACATCTTTCAATACAAAAAAAAAAGAAAAACATACGGACATTTACATTCTGAGACAAATCCATTGAGTGTCATGTAACGTACCTTTATCAAACTATAAATACCGAACGTTTATTGAAGTCAATTTCAAGATCACTCTGTAATCTATGTACGAAAATAAAGTTATATTTGTTCTCATTTCATAGTTCAGTAGTTTCTAACATTGAAACGAAAGCATGAATCACTTCTCCGGCATCAATAAAAAATTGAATCGTCTGTACAGTTTTACTCTTTTACAGACACTTACCATAATTGATCTTGAAGGAAATCAAATTGAAGATAAAGGAGCCGAATATATTGCAGTTCTGCTACAAAACAATAAGGTATATTGCAATGTTGATTCTTCCAAAAAATAACTACTTACGGATTAATCCTAAATAATTAATATTTTGGGAAATCTGGAAAGAATTCATCAACATCCATGTAAAAAAAAGTGATAAGAAATATGATTACAATGCTGCCTTTTTAATCGATTTGATTCAAAAATAGTGCTTTTTCCCGAGATCCAAACGCAGAACGTTCATTTTTTATGACATTTTTGGATAATTCGTGATAATAAACCATTAAGCTAAAGCTCGACTTGAGCCCTGCAGGTTGCACGTAACCTGCAATTGCTTTTATTCATTCAATATTGTCGACATCTTTTCTAACGTTGTATATTAAGAAAAATAAATTTAATAAAGTTAGCCAACTTGTCGATGAGAAAAAGTTAATCACAATCGGTTGTAATTACTCAATTTCATTCATTCGATAATTTTGTATTAGACGTTTTTGAGAAACATTGTGTTGTTTTTATGTTTTATGCTTGAATTATTTTTGAATTGAATTGATTTTTAAAACTTATGCGAAATTTTCAATGTTTCTTTGCTTCAAAAAAAGTCAAGAGCAGTGCATGGCAGGCTATAGAAATTGTTTCATTTAAAATTGCGCAATTACTTAATTAATCTATTGAAGGCGAATTCACTTAGAAAAATCGATTTTAATCGGATTTTTAGTCTTTCCTTTTACATGGGAACGATTTCTTTCTATATTCAAGATCTGAATTTATCTAGACACTTATCAGTTTGAATCTTCAGAAAAATCGTATTGGAGACATGGGCGCACAACATTTTCGTGAAGCTTTGAAATTAAACAAAGTATAATATTTCTTCAGAGAAGATCCATTGATATCTTATAATTTTTATTCAGACACTTTTGAAGTTAACTCTAAGGAACAATCAAAGTAATTCATGTACAATTGTTCAAATGGAACATGAAATAAAGCATGAAATGGTTAGATATAACTTATTTTTCCTATCATATTTTACTCTTTATTATTACCTGTGACTGTGATTAGACATGCACCACAACTGATTGGACAGGTCATCAGATCGGAAAGGAAAAATTAGAATGCTTGAGTGCTGCGTTGAAAACAAACTACGTTAGTTTATGTAATAGTTTTTCGAAATTTCGCTCTTGTTCTTAAATAGACAACAATTATATTGATACTTGATAATAATCATATTGGAAACGATGGCATAAAACATATCGCTGATGGTTTATTAAAGAACACAGTAACCGAGAATCAACATTTCATTTAATCATTTATTTCATGTTTTACACATATAGACGCTACAAGAATTGAGTGTTCGAAATAATCGAATTGGCAACGAAGGAGTGGAATATATCGCCAATGTTTTGAAAGAAAACATGGTGATTACTACTTTAATCGCAATTTTCTTCTACCACAGATATTTTTTCTGATAAGACACTCACTACATTGAATCTTTCCAATAATTTAATTAGTGATGATGGAGCGAAACATCTCGCTGATGCAATACAAAAGAATACAGTAAGTAGTATTATCATGCATCTCTTTTATGTAGAATCTTTCGCTACAATACACGAGCAGTAATATTTACATTTTCTTCTCCACCAATGATTCAATATATAGAATAATTAGAGTCGAGTAGAGCGAGCTTTGACAGAGTAAATATGCCTTTCGAGATGAGAGCTAGGTTGATTGCAGTAATATTAATGAACGAGAACTGAAAAGTAAATGACCCCAGTCGAAGAAAACGATCAGTAAACGGTCGTATACGATACAAATACGGCCCGTTTTACGTGCCGTATTTTCCCCATATAACAGGGGCAGTAATACGGCCGTGTGTTCTATAGAATACGATAATATTACGCCGGCTTTACGAGGTTTTACGGCTGATATATGGTGTCCGTGTATGGCTGTAATACTGCCCCTGTTAAAACGCCTTAAAGCGGCTGTTTTACGATGGAATACGATGCAAAAACGACCGTTTACGGTAATGTTACGCCGGTTTACGGTGGTCCGTTTTGATCGACCTGGGGAATAAAGCGAACATCTTCGTCCTATTCCATGGAATGAAATTTCTTTTCTCTAGAAACTCATCAAATTGAATTTGGAGAACAATCGAATTGGTGATAGTGGAGCACAACAAGTTGCAACTGCTTTGAATATCAACACAGTGAGTTATTTCGTTGGCGAAGGTTATATTTGTGTACTGGCTTATCTTTTAATCAGACGCTGTGCAACATTTATCTCAGTGGCAACGCTACCTATTTCTGTTTAATAATTGAAGTTTTGCATAAACTACGACATGGCAAAGTGACCTTCTCTTTTTTTCTTTTTCTTTGTCATCTTCGTAGTTTATTAGATACTTACCTCGTTGAACTTTTCAAAACGCTGCATCAAAGATGAAGAAGTTCACGTTTTAGCTCAATCATTGACTGATAACAAAGTGCCATTTTCTTATAGTTGATCTGGCACATTGTGCGTACTTCTATTTTAGACAATTACCAAATTAGAGCTCTCTTCAAATCAGATTGGAGAGAATGGTGCTCAATATCTTGGTAATGCGTTACGAAATAATACAGTATTTATAGTTATCTTTAGTATTGGTTTAATCTCAATTCTTTTTCTTGACTTAGACACTTTCTCTATTGAGTTTGAACATGAACTCAATTGAAAACAAAGGTCTACAATATATTGCTGCTTCTTTGATTATTAATAAAGTAAAAGAGTATTTTGTCATTGTCATGTTCACCTTGATATTAATAATTAGACTCTAACTAAGCTGAAACTTCAACAAAATAAAATTACAGACGAAGGAACTTATTGTTTAATAGATTTATTGCAAAACAATAATGTACCATAGCCTTTACAATCGTCACTTTAATGTTTACTTTCTTTGCTATTTTTCAGACTCTTACTGAATTGGATTTGTCCTTCAATATAATCACAAATCATGGTGCAGATAATTTAGCATGTGGTTTACAGTACAACACAGTAAGATATTTTCATATATCATCTCTATTTTACTTCTCCAGAAAATCTACAAAATATGTTTGAATTTAAAGCATGTAGATATAAGGAATAAAACTTTCTAAGATTAAAAGAAAAATTGAATATTTCTGAGTAGTTACAAAAGAATGGAAAATTCTTGCAACCCATACACTAAATATATATCATTCAATAATCTGTAAGACACTTACTATATTGGATCTTTCTCACAATCAAATTGGAGATGAGGGTGTTCAAAAATTAGCAGACATTCTACAAATTAATAAAGTAAGAAATTCTTTATTTTGATGTTCGTATTTTTATTTTTCTGTTTTCGGTTGCAGACATTGATCATATTACAACTTATGTATAATCAAGTCAGCAAACGAATTCGACACAAATTAAATTCAAAAGATTCAAGAATTTCAATTTAATGATAGAAAGTTTTCATTGAATGGAATAATAATTATCCTAGAAATTTTCTTTTTTTTCGCATCATTCATATGAATAAGTAAAAATATTGCATAAAAAATAATATTCAAATCTCATTACTCGTCAATTGATATTTATAACAGAGGTTAAATGTTGCACTTCATAGTATTTTGCAGAGGTCATAGTTGCGGATAGTTTCTTTCCTTTCCTTTTGATTTATTTAGATTTTCTTTTTGAATGGATAAACACTGTTGGGGGGAGTAGTTTCTTCTCTAGAAGAAAAAACCTAAAAACGAGAACATTGAAGCTTGCGGTTTTAGAAAATAACGTGCGATGCAAAAGTAATGGCACGAAATGTTGATCAGTATTTCACTTCGATAGAAAGACGCTGAAAGAACCGAATGGTTTATCATTTATTTTTATACTAAATCTATAGATGAAACACCATCATAGAAAATAGAGACACCCTAAAAACCATTCTGCCCTTTTAGAGGGTGTGGATGTGGATGGATTTTCTTTCCAGTCAAACTGACACTCACATCCTCACCAACGCCCAAGAAGGTTACGGACCATTTTAAATTACTGCAACCTCGATGTCACATTCGAATTTTTGTTAATTTGTCATTGTAAATTGGAAGTTCCTTGATTGATATATTGATTTATGACGTCAAACATCTCGAGCAATTTCCAAACATTTTCCATTACCTTATCCGTTTGTGAATCCAATAATAGATTTATTTGCTGTAGAATTTTTTTAAATTTATTCGTCATCGTTTACGTAATCGAAAATGAAAGTTATTACTGAGCCACCCTTCTGTACATGTAGTAAAAAAATGACTCGAGCAAATATATTAATAAACTTTCTAATAACAATCCTTTTTTTATATTGAATGCTTTTTGTTTAATCCTTTTAATTCATTCAAATCATCATCTATTCAAGAAATATTATCTCAATATAATATTCAAGCAACAGTTATAACTGTAAATGATTATTAGAGTAATAAACTTGAAATCTTACTTAAAAAGTTTGCTAATGAAAAACAAATTCTATTTATTTTAAATTTCAACTCGCCACCCATAATTTAAACACAAATTACGCTTTCACAAATAATAATATGTAGAGTGCCTGACCCTAATTCGATCACGTATTTTTACTTTTTCAGAAAGAAACTCATAGCTTCTCTCCACAAGGTCCGTTTGATTTAATTTTTGGTTTCCGGGACAGAAGAAACATTTCTCTATATAGTCATGTAATTTTTACATGAAACTAATTAGTTATTAATTAGCAATAACTGTTGAGAGAAGAGCTACTTCGAATTTTCGTTCGTTCTCCTCTTCCCCGAATTCGGTCACCACAGCTATTTGTTTTTCCTAATTCGGTCATTCAAGCTAATTTGTGTGGAGCCTTCGGGACAAACATATTTTCGATACGAAAAATACCTCTAATCGAAAAACAAACTCGACTATTCGATTTCTCAGATGAGAATCTACAATCTCATATGTTTTTTATTTTTCCATAATGTACTTTACATTACGTTTTTTTTAAGACAATCAAGCGATGTTCGTGATCGAATTATGGAACTGATCTTAATTCGGTCACTCAAGCTATTTTGAGTTCCTAATTCGATCACATAACGTAAAATACATGGGGATTTAGTGAATGATGGTAAAAATAATGTTCGCGCTACCCGAAGTACACAATTGATAGTTAGCATTGCTACAAAAGTTGTAGAACATGTGAAAGACTATCTGCATGTACAATATGAACGATTTTAATTATAATCTATATGGTGGTTCATTCGTTTTCAGTAACAAGGATAGTCCTTCATATTTTATTTGTCATTTTTTCATAACATTTTCAAGTAGTTTAAACCAACTTGAACGAACTTCTTCAGTGAATGTTTCTTCACGTGCACGTTCAAGTTTGTTCTGTTTTTTCCATTTTATTTCATCGCCATAACGTGAGACACATAAATGAAGACATTTTTTACCAGGATTATCCGATAAACCTAATGATTTGAAATAATCAGTCGCCAATTTCAAAGCAACTGCAGGTGTAATTTGAAAACCAAAATCAGGTAACAGTTGAAGCACAGCTACAAAATAAGATTCTTCAGTAGTACTTAAATATGATGGACGACCTATTTGATTTCTCAATGATGAATTTCGACGATGACGCTGAATAGCGCTCGCTGGAACATTGTAGAATGTTTCTGCGAATTTTGAATCAAGTGTACTATTAACAACATCAATAAGCGACTGCCGCAGATACATTTTCGACATGATAAAGACAGAAAAATCTAAAATACTAAGCAAGGAAACAGTGAGTCAAAAATCTTGTCAAGTATAGCTTCAACATCACGATCCATCGTCTATTGTGGTATTGCACATATAGAGGACCAGAAGACTGAGATTGGTCGAGTCATGTTCATTTAAATATATCTATCACAAACGGGGGGCGCATTGAACCATTGTTAATCTATTTTCGACGCGAAATTATTTCCAACTTTCCCATAAACTGCTATATTTCTTTAAAAAGTTCGAAAAAGACTGTATTCAGGAAGAAAGAGCCAACCACCATATAGATTATAATTAAAATCGTTCATATTGTACATGCAGATAGTCTTTCACATGTTCTACAACTTTTGTAGCAATGCTAACTATCAATTGTGTACTTCGGGTAGCGCGAACATTATTTTTACCATCGTTCACTAAATCCCCATGTATTTTACGTTACGTGATCGAATTAGGAACTCAAAATAGCTTGAGTGACCGAATTAAGATCAGTTCCATAATTCGATCACGAACATCACTTGATTGTCGTAAAAAGAACGTAATGTAAAGTACATTATGGAAAAATAAAAAACATATGAGATTGTAGATTCTCATTTGAGAAATCGAATAGTCGAGTTTGTTTTTCGATTAGAGGTATTTTTCGTAGCGAAAGTATGTTTGTCCCGAAGGCTCCACGCAAATTANTATTGCTAATTAATAACTAATTAGTTTCATGTAAAAATTACATGACTATATAGAGAAATGTTTCTTCTATCCCGGAAACCAAAAATTAAATCAAACGGACTTTGTGGAGAGAAGCAATGAGTTTCTTTCTGAAAAAGTAAAAATACGTGATCGAATTAGGGTCAGGCACTATATATATATTAGAATCTATAGGTATGTATCAGTCAAGTGAAGTCGTTATTTCTACGTAAGAAACCACAGACGCCTTCTGAAACAAATTTGTATTGATCTCAGTGCTTTTATCAATTTTGATTCTAAAGATCTTTTGTAGTTCAACATTATACCTAGAGTCAAAAGCAAATCCAGTTTGTTTTGGTTTCTTATTTAAAACAATACAGTAAATCAGAGCTGTACTTGAAATAAAAATAGTAGTATTGCGCTATCGTGATCGAAAATGCGAACATATAAGAACTTTATTTGAAGTTCACGTGCCTTTGCATATACAGGTGGTAATGACTAGATCATTATGTGCAATAACATATACTACACACTGTCATTAATACTTGTATCCAAGATGACCTTTTTCATTCATCATCATTCGAATTTAATGTATTGCATTCGTCTATTTTCTTACGACGAATAATAATAGAACGTAATTATTTTTACAAAGTAGAGTCACGTTTACAATAGTAACTCGTCTTTTATTTCTGTTTCGCTCCTCCTGCGACTAGTATACCATAGATTGAATAGAAATCAGATTCTGCATGCATTGACATTGGGAGCTGCATCAAATTACTTTCAACTAAGAAAAGAAGCATCAGCAATCACTGCATTACACAGTTTTCATCAAGATTTCAATCTATTTTGTCTGTCAGAGAAAAAAAATGAAAATATTTCCTAGGAATTTTCATTTGATTATTTATAACAACATGCTTATCAAGTCCCTAGTCGAACTCTTTTATTCATA
Organism: Rotaria magnacalcarata; assembly: GCA_900239745.1. Taxonomy (NCBI): domain Eukaryota; kingdom Metazoa; phylum Rotifera; class Eurotatoria; order Philodinida; family Philodinidae; genus Rotaria; species Rotaria magnacalcarata. The sequence goes on along the minus strand of OENM01000311.1, from coordinate 70,349 downwards.
CGCCTGTAAGACTTAAGCTCAAAATGTGTCCATAGCGCATGACTTTCTTGCTCAAGAGAAGCGCTTCAATGTTTGCATGAGTTACAAAAAAATGCAACTATAATGTTTTATTAAAAGTTGAGTTATTGTGAATATAAAATTGAAAATAAAAAAGTTGAAAAAGTTCTTTACTAACAGAAACGCTTAGATAAAAATTCAAGTGCATGAACAAGAAGTTTAAGAACTTGAGCTCACCGAAAGGGTTCATGTCTTGCCTCAAGATGTGTCCTTAGTTCTTGGCTTTCTTGATCAAGAAAGTCAAGAATTGCATGCGCTTGCAAAAAGAAGTTCGACTACGGGTAGCTTCTTTCTTTTTTCGAGTAATTCATTAAAGACGACAAGAAATTATTACTTAAAATTATGTTTAAGTGTAGTTATGCTTGCGCCAGTGGTGTAGTGGTATCACGTGGTATTAACGAGACTGAGATTCCGATAGAATATTTAAAAAATACGTGTTTTGTCCAATCAATAATTCCATGTTCGTAAGTTATTAACGATGATACAGATTACTGAACGGCTAATGGGTTCGATTCTCGGCTGGCGAATAATTGTTCAGATTTTTTATTCTTTTTAAGCATTCTTATTTTGTGACTTCGTGTTTTTTTGTGCAAATAATATGCGAACGAATGCTGCACGTCTTTTTACACGTGATGATGAAATAAATTAGGCAACATATTTCGATAATGGCGAAATTTGACTGTATAAAACTGCATAAGTAGAATTGAGGCAAAAAGATACTTGGGTGTAGGTAACGAGCAGGTATTTAACTCCACATTTTCCTCTGTGGATTGGTATTATTAAATTATAAATAATCTTTTTTTGCAATCAAAAAAAGTGAGTACACTCTAGATTCGGTCAGTGTGTCCGGTCGTTAACACAATAACCTTTGAAAGCCTCATCCAATTGTCATGAAATTTTGTACACAGAATGATCTCATTAATATCTCAGTCGAGTTCGAAGATGAGAAGGATCCGTCAAGAAATGACTGGATTTTTTCAAAAAATTTTTTTTTTTCTTAGAATTATTCACAACATATATAAATCGACTCAGTTTTTGCAGTAAACATAACAATCGGATGCGAATCCGATGTTTCCTCATTTTTTTAGGATATCTCACTGATGAAAACTCTATCATCAATGATTGCCTTTACAGTTTTACCATGTTTTTCCGCTGTTAACATAGATGATTCACGATTGACTGAAATAAAGTGTGTGACACCAAAGTGCGTGGATGCGATTTTGTTTGTTAGATGAATAGAAAAAAATTATCAGAAGATCTAAGAATGTTTTCTTATGTGCTTTAGACATTATTAATTAGTGGTAATGAGTTTTTCTTTTGGAAATTATTATGCCAATCAAAATTAGTACTCTAACTTACGTTGACTTTGTTTGTTAAATTCAATAAATTGTGTAAAAAATGTATTCGTGCAATTATCCTCTATATCTTTATCTTCTTAGATAAGAATATTTCCGAGTTTTTTCATTTGAACCTTATCTCTATTTCTTAAATTGTGCTTGGCAATCTTTTTACTTTGTATCTATGCAATTTTTTTACACTTTCATCAATGTAGGAAACTCTGTCATTACAATGGTCTTATTAAATATTAAGTTTATGTACACTAATGCGATTATTGTATTACTGACGTCGCTAAGTACTGCTTGAGATGCGTGACATGCAGTTTTTACTTAATTTGTAACGAAAAATTTTACTGTGCATTTTTCTGTTTATTTTCCAATAATATTGTGTTTACTCTTAGCATAAATCGATATATTTTGTTAAATTCAATATTTTATTCCTTTGTGTTCTATTAATTTAGCCTATTATTGTTAATACAACTTCTTCGTCTAATGAATTGTTTGTTTCGAGTAAACTATGTATTTATCCTTCATTTTAATCGCTGATACTAAATTTAATTGTCTTCCCTCAAATCCTTGAAGTACAGCGATTTCTTACATGCGTATATATATATTGAATGAATTACATTTCTGTAAATACTATTTAATTTAATTGTTACTTAATTAGTTTTATTCCCTAGGTTTCAAGCTCATGAACAAATGGAAAAAACACATAAATGTTTATTAAAGTAATTAATATTTGTTTCGCTAGTCTTATGGAAGTTGAATTGAATAATTGTTACATTTGAATCATAGCGGCCTATTTCTTTTGAAATAGCTTTCTAGTCATTCATGATTTATGGTTTAGTTATTTATGTGATCATGCGCACTAAGTTTTCAATATATCATGTTTTTATTCTAGTGTGTTACTATCAACGACAAAAGCACCGAATCAAATTGATTTGCCAAGAAAATATTGAATACTTAGAACAGAAACATGTATATAATGAATATCAAGAGGATATTTTATATTTATTGCTTTTATTATTTTCTAATTTACATCATTCAATTATATATATATATATACAGTGGTGTGCAAAAACAATTGCCGTTAGCATTTGATAAAGTTACCCTAGTGAACACGACGAATATTGAAAGTTTATATATATATATAAACTATACATACAACAGAGTATACAAATATAATAATAATAGCTAGCTCTCTTTCCCCTCTGCCAAAAAAGAGGTAATCACTGTAACTTCATCGCTACACTAAAATTATTTAGGGCTGTTTTGCCTATGTACATAGATTGTGTTCGAGTCTAAAAGACGTGTTTAGAGAAAAATGAGAGAATTCATGGATCTCTTTTTGGGTCAAGATCGTGTAGCCAAAGTTTCAGCTCGATACGATGCCTTCTCGATTTTTAAGGTGCGAAAGAAATGCATCACTACCTTCTCAACGTGGGATCTCTATTTGACGCTGAAGATTACTTTTGAGACTTGTTCACTTCGAACAAAATTTTATCTACTAGCAGAAGACTATCTACTCTGAAAATTTCAAGTCGGTTGGAAAAGCCATTATCGAGATAGTGCGACAATAGGATGGGAACGCTATTTGTGGCAGGAGTTCTACATATCGTGATCTCGCGTTTATTTCTAAAGTCCCGTGTGGTTGGAGGTTATTTGCATTTCGTTAGATACTATGGGTAGAGGCCTTGTTTAGGAAGATAGTTTTCTCAGTTCAAAGATTGCCTTAGTCGCGGTAGCGTAATGCGATCGGTTGATACACTGGAAAATTGTGGGCACTCGAATCACGATGTCTCTCACCGTATCCAAAGGTACTTTTTTTAGAAGTCTCTCTCTCACTGCAATCTATAGCACATCCTTGACTGCGTATAAAAGTTTCAGAAGAATTCGTTCATATTCTTCAGAGAAATGACTCGAGAAAACGCGTAAGGACAGCGGCAATTTTTTTTGCACACCACTGTATATATTGGGAAAGAATATCTCTTACGCAAAATCTTTTCCATGACTTGAGACAAATAGAAAATTAGTTTCCCATTGTATCAATTGGTTCACGAGAATGTTTTATTCAAACTTCCAATAAATTTAAATCAATGGATGAATCCACACCAATATATTCTTGTGTTTTATTTGTTGTTTATTAATGTTTTTAAATTAGAAGCATAAGATTCATACTTCATACAAAATAAAATCACGGAAAAACTATTAACCATATTTAAATGGATTTATTTGATTTGCGTCGTCGCCCTTATGATTGTTTCCTAAATAAAGCAAATAAATATATATATATCTTTAAATAAAAATCAAGACTTACGATATGAGCAAAGAGTTGATGCCAACGGTGAAGGTCGAAAATGTAATCGATAATCACAGAGAGGCGAATTTCGTCTAAATAACGATGGATTTCGTTCTACAGTTTGTTTAAGAAAACGTTGCGTATCAACATTGTCAGCAGTGTTAGGACTTTGACCATCTTCAATTTCATATAGAAATGGAAAAGCCAGGGCAGTTGTGCTGATCAACATAATGATTGCAAAGAATACAATTGACAAACCAGATAGATGCATTTTTTTTCAGTTTGAACGTCACTAAGAATCCTGTTTAACTGATGTTCACACACAAATTTTTATATCACTCTGAATTAAATTCCTGTCTATATAAGGGTTCTTCAACGTAAGGGTTTAAGATAAAAGAATAAAATTTCATGTAAATGACGTTTGTTAATCATTTTAATGTCTTTTTATTTTGTCTAATTTCTTATCGCATCCCTTGTCTACTATTTAGCATAAATACAATCTGCATGTCATTCATGTTTATTAAAAAGCAAAAGAATCAAAAGCATATTTTCTTATTGTCACTGATAATCGTGATCATCCCCATCGTAAGAGATTGTCACCATTAGGTTTATCTTCGGCTGCAGCAGTTGGTTTCATATGTTGATAAGTTGCTACACGAAACCATGAATTATGAATATTGCGTGGAGAATATGAAGCTGATCTTCGGAAATTATGAATCTTTGGATATTTTGGATAAACCATTATTGGAATATGATCATCATCTTCGTTGCTATTCAATTGACCATAAAGCGATTGATTTTCGTCATCATTAGGCGAAGAAAAATATATTGGTGTACATGAAATACATATGATGAAAAGAAATAGAAAGCCAAATGAGAAGATAAATGACGATGCCATCTTAATGAAAGAATGAACTTGTATTATGTTATGCAAACAGTGGAAACTCAACAATTTAGAAACAAAATAAAAAGGAAAAGTAATCGCCTATAATCACTTACCTGAAAACTACTTTTGTAGTTTGACAAAAAATGATTTTTCTTTTCTTACATGATTGTGTATATATATATATATACAGAAGGACCGGTACGTTTCTTTCTAGGCACGATTGATTTGTCGCCTACCATTAACGGAATGTTAATACTTCGTGACTTGAAGAAAAACGATGAAGAAAACAATTCTCAGCCAAAGCGTTACTTTCGACAAAGATATACGCCTACCATTGTGGACTAATTTGAAGAAACAATCAATATCTCATTTCATACCTTGCATTTTTTTCTCAGAAAATGTTTTAGATTATACCAATTAATTTAGACAGACCGTACAACAAATATCGAAATCATAGTTGGGAAACATGTATAGTGATTTATTTGATGTTCATAAGATTAAACACATTACTTTTTTCAGACACACATAATGATAATCACTCGCCTACTTATGTGCTAAAATTAGAACTCTCACAGAATACTTTTCATTGTTTATCTTGTGAATTGTAATTATTATCACATTTTGATGAGTTGCAAACAAGAATCATTTCATAAATTCTAAATAATACCGAACTATCTAAATTTTTCTTGCCAAAAACCTAACTTTCGAATCACTGTGTTCTATATTTATTCATGTGAAAAACATAAGGATTATCTATGAATCTATTCAAGTCTCAAGCGTGTCATAAGCAGAAAATCGAAAGCTTGTGTACTTGAAGTCGGCAGAATTAGTTTTATCACTTGTCTTTTTTTTTGCCATTGAACTTTGCATTACACACCCTTGCTACATCTTTTATCCCTTCTTCTTTCATAAGATGTTTCATGATTTCCCAATGGAATTGTTTTTCTATGTAAGGTATTTCATCGAATATTAAAACGCCTTCCATACTGAATTGTCTTTTAATAGACTATGAGTGCAGTTCAATTGTGCCAAAAAATCTACGTCATTCATTCAGATCGTTATTTCTATAATATCCACGTGAACAATTAAAAACGCAATTAAGCAGTAGATTTTAGAGTAACAAAGTTAATTTCCAATAAACTCAGGAAAACAGATTATGTTTTATGACTAGAAAATAATATACTCAACTCTCACGAATATTTTTATTCCTACATATCAACTCACGCAACTTTTCTTTCTTTCTCTAAGAACTGAGAATACTATTGTCTCATAGAACGGTAACGTTTAGAAAAGAGTTTTCATTTGTTTTTTATAGGATGCTTTTTTTTTTACAAAATATGCTCGTAGAGTTCAACCTTAGTTCGAAATTATTCTATAAATGCACTCGAGAGTAATAATTCTAAATGAATCACATATTTTACAGAGATTCTATTGTTTTTCTTTTTTTTGCCGAGATGATCATAGAAGGAAAAATTCTTACGCAATCTTTTAGAAACTTCACAAAATAAGGACTCAAGGTTGATCTTTAATCAAATAAAATGTAAGAAACATTAATTATTCCAGTGATATGATATAGAGATCATATATAATTCGGCTTGTTCATGTAACGCGCTACTTCGCTGATCAAGTTTAAAAAATTGTTTTTTTCTATATCGACAGATCTAAGCGTATTTTCTGGTACAGTTCTTTACGCTAATTATGAATTTGAACTTTTTTTGTAAAACAAAATGAGTTTTGCAATCGAAAACCGCGTTGTAAAGTTTTCAAAATCGTATTTTCAATTTTCAAATCAAGAAATTTAAAACAAAAGTGCAGACTAATATACCATTCGACGCAGAATTTTATTCTCTACAAAATGGCCTATTTATGTTTTACTCTCGCCCCAGGTCGAACTCGTACTGAGGGAAACGGCAGGAAAACACCGGAAATCACTGGAACATGGAAGCAGTATTCCGGTCGGAAACTTTCGGAATCTTTTTTATGAATTCGCAGCGATTTCCAGTGTTTCCCTGAAGGATACGGTGGTTTTTCCGGCATTTTCCTGCCGGTTTCCTCAGTATCCGTTTTCCGGAATCATTGACCTGGGACTACTCAGGACAACTTCTAAGCTCTTGCACAGTTTCTAACTTACTGCGCAATTATTGAGCTCTTATTTCACTGTAGCAACTTGATTTTTTTACAGAAGGATATATGCAGGGCAGTGATCAATATATATAAACATTAAATATTTTTAAGCATGTAAAGTCCTTCAAATTTGGTCGACAAAAAAACGTGTCACAGGGTTACGTTTCATTTTTGCATATTTAATCTGAGTGAAAATAGTTCAGAAAAAGTATTTTTTACTGTCTGAAAGCCTATTCAATTCTCTACAAAACTGGCACCATAAGCATTTCATTTGAAGAAAAAATTCGTCAAAAATTCGAGTTTTATAAGCAGCCCTGGAAAAAAGCTTCCTTTTTGCCAGTGTTACGCGATGATAAAACCTTTCTAGAAATGCGAGAGTTCAGTCAAACTAAGTCATTTTTGCAACATAAATAGATTATGATGAGCTACGTCGAATGATGCTTTGACGACCTTGTCAGCTCTTATGTCTTTTGAGATAATTACAAAACAGTTTGTCAAAATGTCACAGCGTTGGGTTTGAACAAGCCGACTTATTTTCGATTTTAAAAAGAGATAAAATATTTCAGAGGGTTGCATTAGAAAAGATAATAGAATTTATAAGCTCTATAAGGAAAAAAAACGATAATCAAGAAAAACTATTAGCACTCACTTTTCCAATAAAGTAACTGAATGAACTCATACATGATACAATATTAATTTGACATTGTTAGAAAAACTATTACAATTACATCCATCCCCCGTGTACGTATGAGATACTTTCATTGATACCTAATCAGTAGTTTATAGATATTAGTACTTTTTAGCTTTTTACTTCAGTTTATCTACTTTGATGAAGTGCACATGTCGTTACACACTATTTAATGTTCTCAGAAGCATACCGTTACGTAAAGATATATGTCAATTGCTTTTCTTTAATAGTCATAGACGTGAACTTCAAACAATTTAACAGAACAAGTATAATTAATACTGAACAAGAAGACTTCGTTATAACGAACGATTGATTCGTTCAATAGTTTACGTTTGTATTTCTTTCAAAACAAAAAAAGAATACTATTATTTCTCACACTCTATTTGTTAGTGTTTTTTAAAATCATGATACAATGCAATTGCCATTTTTTCTAAATATCTAAATATAGTCAAAGGGAATTATTTAAAGAATGATCTCCTTAATAATTCATAAAATAAAAACGAGGAAGTTGATTCAAATATTTAATCCGATGATTAGTAGTACGTCAGATAGAATCTTAACACATCCTTGCAAATATGACATCGTGTTCATACGCATTAGTTTTTATAAATTATTCCTCAAATGTAAACTTTGAGTAATTGATGAAAAATTTAATAGGATGAAAATTGCAAAAAAATATATTTTCTTCTTGATTGAAAAAAAATGATGAAATGCCACTTAGTTTATTAGTATCTTACGAATATAAAAAGTGACTGACATGCCGATGTAGTTCTTTCATAAACGATTCTGTTGAGTGTAGGATCCCTTCATTACTTCTATTTGCCATGTGTAATACCATTCGAATTAAAAGAAAAATCAGAAAGAAAACAACTGAGTTAGTTTTTCACTATTTAGCGATTTTATTATCGATTGGAATTCACATGTTCATCACAAAAAAAAGTGATTATCTTTTCCATGAAAAACAATTCCACCAGCATCAATAGTGAAACCTCTATAAAACACTTTGTAAAATTACTCTTAACATGAATAGACCACTGATATTTGGCATAGTCTGTATAAATATGGTTTCTACACAAACAATATCATGCTTTTTCAAACAATGTGTCTCATGGATGTTAATAATAATCATAAAATTCATACATTACAAATGAACAACTAAGAATAGGAGTAATAATAAATGCAATTTATCGATAATTTATTATTCTTCTAAGATATATCAAGTTCAGAGAGTTTCTTCCTCTGATTTCAAAGTAATCAACGCATTGAAGTACACTATGTATAAGCCTACTAGCAAAAGCAAAACCAACCGATAAACTGAAGGAAACATATAAAACTGTAATTCCTCGCTTCGTTAGAACAAAATTGTACATTTTTTTCTATGCCCAAAGAGTTACTACAAGCAGAAATTTCATAGTGAAAAAACCATTTGAGCGGTTCATACCGCCACGTTAAAACAAAATGTTGATCAATTAAAAATTGCATTTACATTGAATCCCATTCATTGTTGTCTACCGATTAATCATGTTTATTTCAAGTACAAATTCAAGTTTTATCTAATCTATTTTTGCCTCGTTCGGATAAGATTGACGTTCAAAATCATTGATTAATCCAAAAAAGAATTTCTTTCATGTTTTTGTTTTGTTTTGTTAAAACAGAATAATTGTATATCATCGAATAAGAATACCATTAGCTCTCGTTTTCTGTAAAACGCTTCAGGATAAGATAGAGAATATCTTCTTCCATTAATATTCTTGTTACTACATGTACATGCGAGCTAGTACAATCTTCTTTTTTCTGTCTGCTCGTTTTTTTCCCTATGCCTCTCTATTATACAATCTGTAAGCAGACGAAGAGATGTGTGAATATCACCAGAAAGAAAAAGAGTGGAGAATAAATACATAATTTATGCAATAGAACAAGACAGTATTTATTGGTGACCAAGCAGAGATAAGATAATTAATCGTGTTTTCTCGAGAATTTTTTCCATAGGATAAAAAAAAATTAGAGCAGAAGGACACTAGTTTTCTCGGTTAGACTGATAAGTAAACACAGATATACTAGAATGGCATAGATCTGGAAGATAAACGACGGCCAAACCGTCCTCTCGCTTCTTTTTTTTCTCTCTTTCTTTCTTTTTCTTTCTCGTTGTATAATATTGTACGGTTGCTGTTTGTACTAGCTTTTTCTCCCTCTCTCCCCCTTCTGTACATTGGTTAGGGACTTGTCAATATATCGTCGTTGTTCCCCTATATAACCGCAAACGAACAAAATAATATCTGAAGCAGCGTCAGTGAGAAAGAACGAAGAAAGAACAAACAACATATCAGCTCCGTTAGCATTAGTAATACACAATGGCTACTCTTCGTCTTTTAACATTACTTGCATTGACTATCTTCTGTTCGATAGTTATCGCGCAAAATAGATCATGTGAACCTTGCGATTCAAGTAAATGTCCATTGGTAATTTTAGAAAACGATATAATCTAGTTTTCGACTGTAAAATTTCCATAAATATTTGTAGACTTTGGACAAAGAATGTCTTGCTGGACTGACACTCGACAAATGCGGTTGTTGTCAAGTTTGCGCTCAACGCGAGGTCAGTAAAAATTGATTTGTGTAAAACGAAACCGCGTCTACGTGTGCATTATTCTTATAGAGTGAACTTTGCAATCACCCAGAAATCCCTTCAAGCAAACAGTATGAAGCATGTGGTGAAAATCTTCAATGCAAGTAAGTAATTTGTAATATTCATTGAAACATTGTCCGGCTAATAGTTCAGTCGATAGAGCAGAAATACGAAACGATCATAGAAAATTTATAATTTTGGTTGTTTAACAATTAATTTATTTTTCAATATTAAATAAACTTTTTATGTCATATAGACTTCGCATGGATCATCGTGGAGTAGCTCGTGAAGCTCGATGTGAATGTAATGATCAAGTTGAAATGTGCGGGTAAGTGAAATGCATTCATTTCTTAAATAGAATTTCTAAGATTCAAGCTTTTGTTTTGTCTAAAGTTCCGATGGTAAAACTTATCGCAATTATTGTCATTTAATGGAATCAAGCAAACTTGCTAAAGTTGAACAAAAACCAGCTATTAAAGTTTTCAAACGTAAACCATGTGATTCAGGTATAAATGTGTTAAGAACAAAGCAATAGATCTTATTATTATTTTTTCCCCTAGCACCGGAAATCACATTACCACCGGTAAGTGTTTCAAACAAAACAGGAAGCAACGTGTTTTTGACATGTGAAGTTGCTGGTGTCCCATTACCCGTTGTTGAATGGGTTTATACAGCAACAACAGGCAAACAAGTTGTCTATCCAAGTAAATCATATGCATATATAAAATGAAATATATTATATTTAAATCTATTGATTAATATAGCTGATGATGATCGCATCTCGACATTAGTTCGAGGTGGACCCAATGCTCATGTTCTTACATCATGGCTTCAGATTCAATCATTACAGCCCATTGATCTAGGTACATATACATGTGTCGCAAGCAATACATTAGGTCGAGTTGAAAAATCATGTACTGTCAATGTTGAAAGTAAGTCCAGTAGTTCGTATTGGTTTTGTTTTTAATAAGCTTTTTTTCTTAATTTTTAGTTGTTCGTGATCTTTAAATTCATAGAACAATACGCTTAAACATTTATTCTCTAAACTCAAAAGCAAAACAACCATTTATATCCATATCAGCTGATCTGTTTGCAGTTTGTTATTTTTTTTTTCTATCTTGTCATTCAATGTGTGTTTGAGTAGCATATTAGAATATTGGAGAAAGCTTCTTTTTTTTCTGTATTATTCAAGTTCTTTTTCTTTCGTTCATATCTTTTAACATATACGGTTCATTCGCTTAATTCATTATTTTATTTTATTGCAATATGTGACAAAATATGAAACAGGTCTCTTTACCATTGGGAAAATAGTTTTTATTTTTATTTATATAATCTATCACAGACGTTTATAGTTTGTTAGCGTAGATCTTCAGTACTTCTTGTTGTTGTTGCTCTTGAAGATGATTTTCTACGTTGCTTTGATGCTGGTTGTGGTCGTTCAGCACGATGCGATTTAGGTGGTCGAATTCCCTTATTTCGATATTCAAGTAGTTCTTTTGCATAGCGTCGAATAGCTCGTCGTTCCTCTTGACTTCGTAATGTTTCAATCCAATAATCTTTACACGAACGAAGACAATTTGGTAATGTATTTTCTATAATACTTTCGAATAATATTTGTGCAAGAAAAGGAAATTTCAAATATTCATAATCGAATTCACCAAGGCATTTTAAAATACGCTATAGAACAGAAGAAAAACAAGAAGTCATGGAGCATTTCTTATTTATAAACCTACAGTAATACGTAAATAATTGTGGCTTGAAGAATTCAAATTACGAAAACGTTCTTTATACGAACCATTCGATGAGCGACCTAATTCGCCTGTTGTCTTATCAATTAATCGAAAGCCATAAAAATCAAGCCTAACAGAGCAAAATAAAATGTTGCGAAATGAATATTATTTATTTCAATAATGATTAGGCTTACATGAGTTCATAGGACGTCAATATTCGTTTTAGTGCTTTATCATCCTTCTTAATTAAATCAATTTCATGTTTTTGTAATTTTTCAGCAGACCAATTCAGACCACGTTCTTGTAATGGAAATAACCATTGGATATAGCCATGATGCATTTCTAATCTATGATAATCACCCCGCCAATATTTATGTATATTATCAATCAAATCTCCATCAGGGTGCGAGATCATTTTGTTCGTATAGAAATTATAGTTATCCTTTACGTTTTTCTCTTGATGTGAATCCGGATAATTACTACGATATTCGGCTATATCTCGCTTAGCCCATGAAAAATGTGATGAAGTTTCGTCATCATCAGAATCGTCAAACTTAATATTAAGTTTAGATAAAGTAACTGAGGATCGCGTCACATGATTAGATGATTGATTACTTGGATCATTTTCGTCGTCACTCATGGGTTGAGAAATTGTAGTTGATTTTGACTGTTGAAATGCATGATCATTTACTTTAGGTTTCTAAAAATTAAACCATGATTTTATTCGATATAATCATTAGTTCATATCTACTTTTTGCTCTTTATTCGATGTTGCACTATTTCTGGGATTTTGCTCAGTCTTCTGTTGTTTCCTTGGATTAACTAATTGTACATATATTGAATTTTCTATTAAGAAATATAAAATAATTATTTACCATTCTCATAATCGGATGATTCATCTGATTTCCTCAGCCCACAGCCTATAAGTTATAGCAAAACACATCAGAATTCAAGAAAATATTGACATCTAAATATCTGTATAATTGATACTCGTAAAATTGTTTCTTTTATGAACAAAAGAAAAAAGAAAAAAACAAGGTATCATACCCATTTCAGTATTTTCTGGTTCTAAATATATAATAAAATTTAGAAACAGTTATAAATATAAATATACAATGGTCAGCAGACCTCCACTTGGTTGAGGTTCTTCTGGTAATATCTTTTTATCACCGCCAGGTATTTGTACGTTTGTTGCTAATTCTTTTCCGGTATCATTCGAACAATCCATTGGTGTAGTCGAACCATTACTGGCCATATATATCTATTTATCTAGAATTAAAATGTAATCAATCTTAATATATTCAGCAATCTCATTCATAATGAAAAGTATGTTCTAATAATAATTATACAATATAAATAATAGCTAAGATTTTCGATGATGATACTGATTTTCATTAGAATTCAATCAAAAAACTAATAATCATAAGCCACACTTGAACTTGAAGTCAAAACTTGGTTTTCCATTTCAATCATCTTTTTTCTTGTCAACTAATGTATAAACATCAGTACGTTGTTGCGATAAATACGGCAATTGTGTTCGAATCGTATTTAAATGTTCAAGATCAATATCTCCATAGATAACCTCTTCATTCATTTCACATTTACTCATTATCGTACCCCATGGGTCAACTAATGTCGTATGTCCCCATGATTTATAGTCAGACTGTTCATCATGTGCTGGACTAATACCAGCAACGTACATTTGATTATCAAGTGCACGTGCACGCAATAATAATTCCCAATGTACTGGACCTGTTGTCATGTTAAATGCTCCAGGATAAAGTAAAACATGACATTGACGATTTGAATATAATGATGCAAGCATTGGAAAACGAAGATCATAACAAATGCCAAGACCAATACGATACTTTTGATCAACATCAAATGTAAACAATTGTTGTCCAGGTGATAATGCATCACTTTCTTTAAATGTTATTTTACCAGGAATATCAATATCAAATAAATGAACTTTACGATATTTTCCTAACAATTTCCCATCGGGATCATATACAGTCGCTGTATTATAAAGTTTATCACCGTCGCGTTCAGGTATCGAACCACCGACAAGGTATGTCTTTGTTTGACGAGCACATGCACTTAATGCATCAGTTGTTTCGCCATTCGGTATAGTTTCAGCATACTGAGAAAAATATTTGACACCATACGGACTATTCCATATTTCAGGTAAAACAATAAGGCGAGCACCAGTCGATGCTGCTTGACGGATCAATTCACATACTCGAGTTATATTCTGTTGTTTTGATGTTGAACCAAGAAATTGTATTAAAGCTATTTTCAATTTTGAAGCCATTTTTTTGTTTTTCGACAATAAATATATTGAGTAATACCTACCGAAGGGTTTCCTTTTTTCTTTTCTTCTTCAACTAGGAAATATCAAACGACATCTAGTTGTTTTGACAATTGGTTTATAAATTGACCTGTAAAATTCTATGCGCTGATAAATAAATACATAAGAAAATTTAATTCAAATTGTTTCATAAATAGTTTCACTACTGAAGAAAAGTAAAAGTAACTAATTTTTTCGTTCTATGTAACCGTGAATTAATAATACGGAATCGAAGGTATGCATTTTAAAGGAGAAGTCAAAGTAAAATATACTACAACTCAAACGTTTCAGTTCTTTACTAAAGCTATTAAATATACTATTGGGTGCAAGTGTGTGGATCGTTTCTTTAGTCACAGACACAGTTATACATTCAGCCGTGTACCACACGCACAGTCACATCCACGAGGGGTGTCCAAGGACTGAGGAATTAGGAATTCTTTATCAGTTTCCCTACAGTTTCTTGCATATTAAAAGTAAAAATACGGAATATTCACGATAATTTTTGTTCTTACACTTGTTTTCATCTGCAAAATTGTGAGAATCAATAGTTCCGTGTACGGATTATTTAAAAACACACTATATTGCGACTTTCATGAATGGTGGAGTTCTGAGGGAACCAATGATTGACTCCTACTTCTTCTAGGAATTATCACAGTGGCACTGATAATTCGTTGACAGATTAGGAATCCCTATTTATCAGTCCTTGAACACTGATGGTATTCGCACATTACAAAAATTCGAATGAAGAGAAAAAAGAAGAACCAAAGAGAAATCTCTAAAAATGCGAAAATGATAAGACGAAGAGAATAATAAAATGAAACGAAGAAAGCAGTGTAGCTGCATAACACATATAGAATATGAATGATGAACGAATACAATGTCCAAAATGAATTCCATAAGTTAGAATCAGCAGTGTCCAAGGACTGATAAATAGGGATTCCTAATCTATCAACGAATTATCAGTGCCGCTGTGATAATTCCTAGAAGAAGTAGGAGTCAATCATTGGTTCCCTCAGAACTCCACCATTCATGAAAGTCGCAATATAGTTTCCCATGTAATAAAAACCGGATGAAAATTGGCGGTTAACCGCGGTTTTACCGATCCGGTTACCGGCTCCCATTACCGCAGGAAGGAAAAAAAACGCGGTTTACTGCAAAANATGATTCGGTATTTACCGCGGTAAACCGTCGGTTTTGATTAATACCGCGGTTACCGCTAAAAAAAGCGGTTAACCGGTTCGTCTATAATTTTTGACAGAAAAAGTCTTCCAAATCATCAATTAAACTATTTTGAAGGTCCTTTTTTTTACTTTTACATGTGATAAACATGCACAAAAAACCGCCGGTTTACCGCGGTTTTACCGGTCCGGTTACCGGCTCCCATTACCGCAGAACGGATAAATACCGCGGTTTACCGCAAAAAATGATCCGGTATTCGCAACATGGGTTGCTTTTCTAAATAGTCTGTACACAGAACTATTGATTCTCACAATTTTGCAGGTGAACACCAGTGTAAGAGCAAAAACTATCGTGAATATTCCGTATTTTTACTTTTAATATGCAAGAAACTGTAGGGAAACTGATGAAGAATTCCTAATTCTCAGTCCTTGGACACTCCGATTTTGCGTAGTTAGCAGCGGTGTTGTTAGGAAACTCAGAGAACATAGGTAGTCTATCGTGGGAGCAAGGCCGCTTCGGTTGATTCAACAACGAGATTGTTGTGTTTGGTTTCGATTCCATAAAGTCTCATGGTTCCGAAAAGTTTAGGTGTCTTTTTCGTTTTGAGTTCAGTTTGACATGGAGTACCGCATCGACTCTGAGAAAAAGTTGAAGAAGTATTGAAACGAAGAATGATTTTTCGGTAAAGCAGTATGCGAAACCCAGGTCGATCAACTTGTGTCGTACACGGCCGTTTAACCATAATTTACGACCGTTTGGTATGCACCGTATTACGGTCGTTTTGCATCGTGCCATAAACGATCGGATACTGAAATATCCGACCACATTACGGCCGTTAGTAACCGTTTACAACAGGGCAAATGACGACCGTAATACGGTGCATGCCAAAACGTCAAATTACGGCGCTTTACGGTCGGAAACGTTACAAAACGGTAGTATACGTTGCCATTTACGGCCGTTTACGATCGTATCAGGTCGTCGTAATGTTCGACCTGGGAACGAATAAACCAACTATACGAAATATAATCAAAAGAAGACAGATCGCGGAACCAAATATTGGAGGATCTCCGTTATCTTCTAGCTTTTGCTTTTGCTTTTATTTATTTTTGAAGAGAGCCCATTGTATAAAAGAATATAAGTATCAAGGAATGTGAATCGAATAAACAAATATTGCTAAGAACGAAGGGAGTCAAGGAATGTTACGTGCGACTGTAACAATGGTGTTGCCCTAGACTAGAATTAATTTTACACTTTATTATTTTTTTCTTCTGAGCTATGTATTGCATACAAATCGATCTGCATGGATAGAATATCAGATGTGCATATTTTATTCAATAAAATTGACAAAATAATGGCACAGGTTTGGTGCATCTTCACAGATTTCAGCGAGTTTCGATACGTTCCATGCAATTGGATTCAGTTATGGCTAATAATGACGAAACCTAAACTAGCTTTGATAAGTAGTGACTAAAATTCAGTTGGGTGCTTTCACAAAAAAGCACACGAGACACTACCCAGGTCGTTCATTCCTACAATCGAATCTGAAAATGGGTTGCATCGGATCTTACATGAAAACCGACAAGAACCAACAGATTCCGTCGGAATCCGATATTATCCAATCGTATCCTACTCTGGGATCCGATGCGCCAAAAAAGTCTGCTATACTCAACTTCTAAAAAGCTCTTTTGAACTAAAGAGAATTTTGATATTTTTTTTAAATTCTTCCGTCGGATCCGTCAATAGTTCCGAAACCCAGAATCCAATTGAATTTCCTCGGTTAGTAGGATGTTATAGGATCCGATAGAATTCGTCGTCGGATTAGTCAACCTGAATAACTGCTAGAAACTCATCTGAAACCAAAGGAGAATGCTGATTGTGATTTAGCACGAGTACGTTTGGTATGTTATTCTTTGTGGATTCTGTTTGTGGCATAGAATGAGCAAATAAATGACACAAGAAGAGACGTTTAATAGAAGTCAGAGGTTTGTGAATAGTGCTGTTGAAGAGCTTCAAAAAGCGAACCATAGTCCTAGATTTGATTATCAAGATCTACCGGTCCTGTCATTAGAAAAAGCTTTAGAAAAAGTCATACTAATGATTCCCCAACTAATGAATTACATTGTTGGCGCTCAAAAGAAATGCTATAATATGGATACCCCTCTGGCTTGTGATGAATCTGCACCAATCTATCTGTATATTATGCCAACACCTTTCTTCTCCTGTCTAAATGAAAAGTTATGTGCTGAAGACCGAAATGCTCTCAAACCATGCTTTGCTTTTATGAAATTGTTCATATCTGCTCTGGAGAAATTACCATCGCTTAAACTTACCGTTGGGCGGGATGTCGTTGGCAATGTTGGTTCTGCTTTTGTACAAGATTATGAAATTTGGTGAAATGTGAATTCATGTTCGAAAAATATCAACGTTATCGGGTCATATATAAGCGCGGGCGGCACTGTCTTTTCAATAAATGCAATGGAATGCAAACATATTACTGCGTATTCAGCATTACCAGAAGAACAAGAAGTTATAATCATGCCTGGAACTCGGCTATACATCAAACATCAACCACTTAACTATATGGATAGTCTATTCATTGTTCATTTAGAGGAACAAGTAGGAGAAAGGTAAGATAGAGTATTATGTCAATCTCCAAATAAAGCCCATAAGACATTTATCCAGCGAAAAATTTCACAATAAAAGCCATGATTGTGTCTGATAGCTAGTAAGAGTGAGGAGGAAACAGATGTAATTAGTATGTTCACAGCAAACGACTGTGCACGATCCGTGATTTTCGATCTTAGAAAGAGTGCTTTATATTTTTCGTATTACACTTGTATTATAAGTAAGAAAACCTTATCTCACAAAACAAAACGTGCAATATGCTAAGGTCGAGATAAAGCGAAGAAGAGGGATAAGAAATGTGTGATAGAAGCAGGAGGGTACGCAATGCCCATCATCAAGTCGAAGAGAGGGTCTTGGTACTTATCTCTGGAGCTACTGTTCTAACATGAAAGTCGAATATACTTTTAAAGTAACTATAGAATGAAATGATGATTTACTTATCACAGAATTCTTCATAGCAAATGAATCCATCACCGAAATTGATTTGTTAAATAATTTAGCAAAATCTTTTGCTTTCGACTATAAAATCGTAGATGCGTAATAGAAATAGAATATAGCTTCTTTCAATAGAATCAAAAGAAAGTTTTTCAAGCTCATCTAGCAGTATTTAGCGTTTATATATAGATAGAGCACAGCTGAGTACGATCATACTCTAGCAGCAGTGACTATTAAACTTAAAGTTTTATATTTTTTACTTTCATCTATTGAATCCCAGGTCGAACATTACGACGGCCTGATACGATCGTAAGCGGTCGTATACGGCAACGTGTACTACCATTTTATAACGTTTCCGACCGTAGATTACCGTAATTTGACGTTTTGACATGCACCGTATTTAGGCGCGTCGTAAACGGTTACTAACGGCCGTAATGTGGTCGGATATTTCAGTATTCGACCGTATACGATCGTTTATGGCACGATGCAAAACAATCGTAAATTATGGGCAAACTGCCGTGTACGACACAAGTTGATCGACCTGGGATAGTATTAAATTCAAATCTTCTAGAAGTGTGACAACAGAACCAATCCCTGAAAAAATCAAACTAGTTGAACTCATTAAAAAGAAGTATCTACGCAATGATCAAATCAAGCGAATAGTAAATGAAGAAAAAGCTTTTCCAATCGAAGAAAGTTACATTAATCTGGCTATGATAGAAGCCGAAGAACAAAAACAAAAAGAGAAAAAATTACAACAACCAGGGCAAGAAGAAGACCAGAATCGTAGTCGATCACACAAAAACAACAAAATTCTTGGTATTTTCGAAGAAATTTATGGCGCCAAGACCCCCATCGAGGTCAAAGACATTTTAGATGAATCCAGGGATCCTATTAAGAAAATTTTGGTACTTGGACGAGCAGGAATTGGAAAATCAAGTTTCTGTCAATAAATTACGTACCAATGGGTTACAGGCAAAATTTGGACTCAATTTCATGTGGTTATTCTCATTCGTCTGCGAAAGTTGACAAAAACTAGATATCCCTCTGGGAAAATTTACGTACTAGTCGATCTTCTCCAGAAAGAATATTTCCCGTGTGATGAATTGCCGGGAGAATATAGGCTACTCTTCAAAGAACAATGGGATGAAGGTCAAGTTTTATGAATATTAGACGGTTATGATGAATTGGTTGAAAATATTCCAGAACAATTAAAAGATGTGTTCGATTGTGTACGTGAAACGCAACATCACATATTGCCATCTCGCCCTTATGTGATCCCTATATCGTATGACTTCAAAGTGGAAACACTAGGGTTTAATGATGATAACATACCGAAGTATGTCGAGCAGTTATTCGATCAACTTAAAGATGATCTTGAAAATGCTAGGTCAAAAGGGCTGAAGCTTCTAAAATACTTCAAGACCATCCTGATCGTTGAGGTGTAGCACATATTTCTGTGAATCTAAAATTAATTTGTAGTGTGGGTGTGGGGATACAGATTGGCCAGAAACAAAAGCATTGGCGATAACGTCACTATATGACAACATGATTGAATGGCTATGCCGTCGGTACATAAAAAAGCAAAATCCTGGTTGGCGACATAAATCTAAAACAGAGCTGTACGCTCAATGTCATAAAGAGCTGAAATTCCTGGGAACGTTGGCTCTCAATGCAATGCAAAGCTACGATATCATTCTGCCTTATAAGTTCATCCGAGAGACACACAGGGAGACTAACTTTTTCTCAGACGAGCTACTACGATTATTCAACATCGGGATTCTGAACGCATACGATGACAAACCTACTGAAACTCAAAATCCAATAGAAAAATCACAATATTTTGTTCATCTCAGCTTTCAAGAACACTTTTCAGCATGGCATTTCCTGAAAATTCTAACTAGTTTTGACAAACAAAAAGCAATTGATTTTATTAACATTAATAAATACGACACACGCTTTCTCTTATTCCTGATTTTTGCATCTGATCTTCTCACACGGTCAGATTTTAACGCAAGTATGAATTATTTTGGTCTACGATCGATGGGGGACCATTAGATAGTGTGGGTTTGAGACACATCAAATTGATAATTGAATGCCTTAATCAGCTCGATGATCGATCAGCCAATCAGAAGTACACGGGATGCATCGAGTCGATAGCTAAATGGTTACAAAAATGCATCATCATGAAACATCTCTCCGAGTCTCTAAAACGAACATATACTATATATAATCAAAATGAAATGCAAAACAAAATAATACAGCTCTTGCAACTTCAAGGAAAGAACACGAAAGCAAGAACATTGCGTCTACTATCACAACTGCCAATTTCAGTTCCTGTGTCAAAACTTCTTTTAGAAATTCTCAAAATATTTCCGAGTACAAATTGGGAAACCGATAGGAATGCGTATGCTGCCCTTGGAGTAATCGGTCGAAAAGCAGCGACTGATGAAGGCATTGATGTCGCGGTGAATGCACTTCTGGATAAAGATTCGATTGTTCGAATCAGTGCGTGTGGGACCCTTCGAGGGATGAACGAAAAAGTAGCACCGGTGAGGTTATCCGGTGCGTCGTAAATTGGTTCTCTGACGGAAAGGGTAGTAATTTTAGTGATCAGGGTTCCACTCTTGAATGGATACTAAGTTCGGAGTCTGAAATCAAAGCTTTAGATTCTGAGATGGTTGGGAAATTGAACTCAGGGGTCAGAAGCAATAATTGGATAGAATTGCAAGATTTTTCTAGTAAGAAGATGATCAAGATGTTTGTGGAAACTACAAGTGCTTTCTGGCTTCCTGTATGCGTATATATTGCACTGATTCAATGTGTCGCTGTTACAGTCATCGATAAGAATATCATCATCTATGGTAGTGAAGGAGTTTCAGTGCTGGAAGTGTCGAATCTGGATTCGATTGCAGTTTTGAAAGAAGCTTTCAGAACAGAAATACTTGAACTTGCAGGTGACAGTCTGGAAGTTGCTCAGTCAATACAGAATATGACAGACGCGTTATCACATGGAGATTTTGATGATGGAAAACTTAATTATTCAGACGACCATGGTGATTTGAGTATTTCGATGGAGCCCACGTTAAAAAAACTAGGGTCGTAAGCAGCGTCGTAGTTAATTGTTACGTAGTATGGTGTGAACCACATGACGGACAGTCTTCGTCCTGTTTTAAACGACCGCGAACGATTCTTTCATGTCATTGTAACGCTCGATGCGGGCCTTTATTTTTTCTGCTATCGATATGTTTCTATTGATGTTCAAAATTTGAAAACGTTCGAATTTATTAATCAATAAATTAGATATTCATTTCGTCGAAGGTGAATTGTTTTTTGAGATCATACACTCCATTGGGAATAGTTCTGTACAATGGAATCATAATTCGTCAGATAAATATTTCAGTTTCGTCAAGGTCACATATGCTTATTCGAAGTATCAATACAGATCTTAAATTTTCAGATAAGAGGATGACTTTACTTCGAAGAGCTATGACAGATTTGGATCCCAAACAAAATGTTCTCTCACGGCTCCGATTGTATATCTATTCTATTCGAATGATCCAAACGCCACACTAATGAGTCATCCTCTACAATTTTGTACACAAGACCGAAGCTCATAAATTTAGAAAGGTTCATTTCAATAACATTTCATTGGTTGCATTTTTCGAACGTTATTGGTGGTTCAATAATTTAAATATCTCTCGTATAATATTGATTAAAGATAGATACAATTAATCAAACATTATGAAATGTAAAAGTGAAAATTTCAAATTGTTTTAGTGAAACGAAGACTTCATAGATCGTATGTGAATAGGTCGAGTTAATAATGACTTTTTTCGAAACGCTTAAATTACCTTCTCATAATTCTGATCTCCTTCTGTTTCTTGTAGTGGATTATTTCGTTATAATCTGTTGACATGATAAATCAGATTTTTCGTAACTTATTACAAGAATTAATTAATAGAGAGAAACGTTCTAAATTACATTCAAAATATATTTTGTGTTCTAGAGAATCAAAAACGTTTTGACAGCAAGGCGTTTACTCAAGTGTACTGGTAATTCAGGATACATCACTTTGCGTACATGTGGCGACATGATTCCTACGCGCTTTATACGTTCTTGCTGCTTACGACGACGCCTTCCGTACGAACGGCGTACTTAATGAGGAGTATTGGTTAAAAAATTGACGTGTAAAATTCATATTTGTCGAAGTCGAACAAGCTAGAAGGAAACGAAAAAGTGTTTCATTTTGGTTTTTTCTACGACACTGACACTGATTGCATCATGGATGAATCTGCTTCGTCAAGTCTTGTTTCAATTAATCCACCAGAAACAGTACCCTATATTAAATGTAATTTTTTAGATAAAGATACAGGTAATTTAATTATATTTCATTTTTCTGTCTTTGTTCATTTCAAATATCTGTAGATCTCAATGAAAATCCAGTATGGAACAATGAGATTGCTTTATTACTTTCGTATTGGCTTCAACAAAGAGCTAATCATGATGATATATTTGGAAGGTGAGTGAAATAATGAGAAATATTAAAGTCAAAGAGATTTAATTCTATAAGCTAGCGTTCACTTTCTTGCGAAAGTTGTTTCATACATTGTAGATGAAGCGTGTTTCTACAAATAAGTACTGAATTAGAGCATAAGAAATATAGAATTATTTTTATTTTAGTTTTCGTTCAGCAAATGCACATACGGATAGTTTGGGTGAAGTTGATGTTATATCCGATGCTGAGGTTTGTTTACTTATTGTATTTAAAACGAATTCATATCTTTTGATCTATTGAAAATAGCACATCAAAAAATTACTTAAAGTTCCATTTAATAAACATAGTCAAATATCAATGATTGTACATCGCTTAGGGCGAACTATACTTCTCGATGAATTCGATGTTCATTCGCATTTATTACGCCTTGAAAAGGTATGAAATAAAATGTTTAAATTATTTAAAAGTAATTTCTTCTATGTAGAATGAATGGACATGGTTTCGAGATTTTTTTCTTGATACAATTTTACGAAATATTTCTGTTAAACATTTCTATAAAAAAAATAAAACACGTGATGAACTTGTACGAAAAGATCGGCTCGTTAAGTTTCTATGTCAAAGGTATTGATAATTTTATTTTCTAATAAATATTTTTTTTATTAATCCTTGGTTAATATTCTAGTGTTGAATTGCCTCAATTGACACGCTCAAATTCGAATAATACTACTGACGAATCTCAATCTGCTGAAGCACCATCAACAAACAATGAATCAACAACTACAACGGCTGCAGCCTTGTTACAACAAATAAAAGATCTTGTTAATGCAAGCAATAATCTTGAAGATGATAATGATGAAAATCAAAACGGAAATTGTACTTCATCACCGTTTCAACGAACGGTTAATTGGACATTTGAAAATATGAAAATGTTAATTGGATCAGATTTACCTATTTTCGGGGACGAACAACATCCAGCTGTTAGTCTTCGTTTAAGGTAAGATAGATATCATTTTATCGTATATCTGCACATCAAGATCTTAATTATTGATTTTATAATAATTCAATTTCTATTTCAGAGATATGAATAAACCAATAAATGTTTTAACTGGTATTGACTGTTGGCTTGATAATTTAATGTGTAACGTTCCTGAATTAGCAATGTGTTATCATGTTGATGGTATTGTTCAATCATATGAAATAATTAAAACAGAAGATATACCTTATCGTGAGGGTTGTCAATTTCCGCCAGGTGTTGTTCGAGATCTAGCGACTAATCTTCTTTCATTTCTTAAAGCAAATGCAACCAAAGAAGGACATACATATTGGTTATTTAAAGGTAAATATTCTGTTTTCTCTTAATCAACTGAAAACGAAAATAATACATTTTCTATTGTTTAGGTCCCGATGATGATATTGTTAAATTATATGATTTAACGAGTTTATGTGAAACCGATCGTGATGATAATCCTTATACATTACCCGTTGCAACGTTGCTCTATAAAATGGCGCATAATATGGTATTGAAATCTGATTATGAAACACGTTTAAAAGAATCTGGTACGATACGTACATTACTCAAACATTGTTTAGATATGCTTGACCCAGAGAAATTTCCCGAATACTATTGTGCTGCTGCATATATGATGTCGGATCTATTTATTGATGATAATATTACTGAACGCGATTGGACGTATGATGAAAATGATTTGACAGATTCGGAATCGTCCAAAGATACTGTAAGGAGTTGGTAATAGTTGATTGAAGTTTTACTTTTGTTAATTACATTTTAGTTATCGTTCGAAAAAGAAAAGGAATCAGTTACATTTGCTTGTGTCGATATTAAAACACTGGTACAATCGAAAAAACATCATTTTCGTGAAAATCAAGATGTACCACGTCTCGGTCCTGTTCGTGGTAATCTTGAAGGACGAGCAAGAGAAGCATTGAAATATTTAGTCACGGTAAGATTATCAAAAGCTAAGGTAGCGGTCAGATTAGAAATTTTCGAATGTACTTCCCTAAAATAGATAATCATAGTGTTTGTTTTTTTCGGCGATTTAAATTTTCTTTATTTTAAGGCACTACGCAGTAATATGGTTTATCGTCGTATACAAGCAACTAAAAGTCCCGATGAAAAAGACCAAAAATCCGATGAAATTAATCAAAAATCAAAATTGATCGTTCCGTTACCTTATCAAACGACTCGAAATTGTACAAAATTTTTAATCGATAATAAAAACCGTTTGACAGGTGATCAACGTTTAAAATCGATTATTCTACACAAAGCAGCGTCAGCTTATTTTTGTCTTGTTGATCGTTGTGAACAAGATAAAAACTATGGATCTTGTTTACGTTATCTTCGATTAGCACTTAATTGTTACAGTAAGCATTTTGTTGTGTTTGTTTTTTGTTAGTCTTAATAATTTTTCGTTTAACTGAAGGTACGGAGTTTAAACTTCAATCGAGAGATCAAAATAATATTGATTGTAAAAAATTACTATCCTATATTATGAGTATAGCTGGTGATTGTCGTTTGATGATCGGGCACGTCACATCAACAGAAGAAATCGATAAATTCCGTGAACAATATCAAATTATGAGTGATATTGATTCTGAAATTCAAAGTGTAATAGATGAAGTTGGAATAGATGAAAATTCTTCTGGTAAATTATATCATGATTTCTTTTTTTCATCGATTTTATTTTTTGCCTTTTAAAGAATTCTCTTGGGTATACGAATTAACACCAATTATTGAACGTAATCTATCAGCTAGTGCGCATGCGTATGAGTATGCAATTAATATTGTTCAAAATCTTGGTGATCATGAGAAAGAACGTCTTCATCTGTTAGTAAAACGTTTGGGTAATGTTAGAAACGAAACAGGAGTTTATTGGATGAATCATTGTGCTCAAGAATTAAAAGATATGAATGAAGAAATACCAAAAGTAAAAATTAAAGTTTAGAACAATTTTTAGATCTGATTGAATTTTTGTAATTTAGGATCTAAAAAATTTATTCCGAAAAAGTTTCGAAAGTTTCGATGCTGGAATTCGGGCATTCGAAAAAATCAATGATATATCAAATGTTGCATTATTACATTCAAATCTTGGTCGATTGATGAGATATTATGCACAGTATTATGTTCCGTTAGTTGACGGTGTACGACAGGAATTTTCTCAACAAGAACGACAAAGTTATCATAAAGCTTTTGATTATTATATACGCGGATTAAAAATTGTTGAAAATCGTTCAGAACTATTTGAGATTTATCGAACATTGTCATGGGAATTATCAAATAGTTATTTTGCAATGGCTATATCACTTCAAGATTTTGCACCGTTGAGTACGACTTCACAAGAAGATGTAAGTTGAATACAGATATTTAACCTATTTTTCTTTTGTTTTATTTTAAGGTCGAAAAAGAAGTTATTGAATGTATGACACGTGCATTGAAATATCTCGACGTTGAACTTCATTGTCCAACATCAAATCGTTATTTACTAGCAAAATATCGTGCTGGTACAATTCATCATCGATTAGCATCCTTATTACATAATGCTTTTCGAACGGAAGTACGCTAAAAAAATTTACTTTAATTTCAATTTTCGATTCATTTCATTGATTTTTTTCAGGATAGTAAAACTCGTCGAAAACATTTACGTTCTTTAGCTTCATTACATTATGAAAAAGCCTTGAAACTATTTTCACCTAATGATAATCCACTCGAATATCTACGGCTTTTAATTGAAGAAGTTGCTCTAGCTGACTTTGAACTTCAAAGTAAGAATAATCTATTTCTTGTCTTTTTTCGATTCATTTAAATAATTCTTCTAAATAGATGCAAATGACAATTCATCACGTTTAAAATATTCTCAACAAGGTTTACGTGCTTCATTTCAATGTCAAGAAACAATTGGTATTATTGATGAGCATCGACAAAGTTCGGATCCCGATGATTATAATGAAGTATTTGCACAAGAAGCACAACGTCTTTTGTCTATATTAAATGGACGTATACAAACTTTTCTCAAAGAAATCGTTAAAATCTTAAAAAGTACAAGTAGTAGAAAGATGATGTATGACGATTACAAAGAAATGTATAGTATATCACTGAGACTAAATGATGCAGCGGCAACATTTCCACATGACTTATTTGATGCCATTGAACGTTTAAAAAAAATCTATGATAAAAATACCAGTGACTAAAATTACGAAATAAACCTTTTTTTCTTTTCTACGATTTATTTCGCGTGTATGTGTGTTTTTTTCCAAATATTTTCCTATATTTACCTTGTCTATTGTTAAAATTATGGATATGATCTATTTACAGATAAAATATGTAAATGAGAAAATAAAAAGATTTGATCAATATTAAATATGAGCCGATTTAATGCATCATTGAACTATAGATTTGATAGTTTTTGTGCTCGATCACGTCTTTGTTCAAAGTGAGACAAACAAAATTTGTTATATCTATAATTTTGATGTTAATGGTTTATTTTTTGCTTTGGAAGATGTAGACGTTGGTTTTCAGGACGTTATCGCGTATTACTTATCATTGGAATATTTATAATTTTGATTAATGAATTTTTATTCTATCAATGGGCTTATTTTAATTGGTCAAATATTGATGAACTAGCGAAAAAGTAAGAGGGACTTACAAAAAAGGGGATTTTGGGAACTAATTGAATTTTCTTTACTAATCGTTGCGCATCCTATTGAACATAATTTCATATGTAAATCACTTATGCCGTAGATCTTCCGTTGAAAAACTTCTGATTGCTGCTGATCCACAATTAATTGGTGAAAAAGATGAAGGTATTTTTGGTTTTATTACTAGAAAAGAGGCTGATCGGTAAGATTCTCAATTTGCAACAACATATTTGTGATATTTTATTGTCTCTATAGATATCTTGCTAAAACGTTTCTACAAGCCAAATCATATGTGAAACCAGATTGGATTGTGTTTCTAGGGGATATTTTTGATGAAGGCTTGTCAGCATCTGACGATGAGTTTAAACGATATTTTGAAAGATTTAATTCAATATTTGATTATAAAAATCATGAACAACACTATATTATTATTCCAGGCGATAACGATGTTGGCGGAGAATATTATGGTGATAAACAACCATTGTTGAGAAAACGTTTTCGAAATTATTTTGGTCGTATCATTGCTTTATATCATCAAAATGATATTCAGTTTTTGAAAGTATTTTTTCAGCTAAACTTTTTATTTTATTTTATTTTATGTTATTTCGTTTTTTAGTTAGACATGGATATGTTTGATCCGTATTCCGACGCAAAGCGTTCTGCAGTAATGGAACAAACAAAAAATCGTCCGATGAATGCAAACTTTCGTATTGTATTAAATCATTGGTCCATATTAACACGCACTGCTCGTTTTATTAAAGCATTTACGAACGATATTGAACCAAATATTATTCTCAAAGGTGATAGTCATCACGTATGCAAATATGTTAATTTAAATTATAGAATCAAAATATGCATTTTATTTATTCTAGTTTTCTATCATCTCCTATGATAGAATCAGTATGAAAAATAAAATTCTTGTTCAAGAACATCTTTCGCAATCAATTTTTACATTAGATCTAACTGATAAAAATGTTGTTTATGAAATTTCTGTTCCAACTTGTTCATATCGCATGGGTGTTCAACGTATGGGATATGTTGTTCTTTTTCTTGATAGTGGTAAGTTAATTTGAATAGAAATTCTCTTCTTCTTCTTTTTAATAAATTATTTTAATTTATTAAGAAAGTAAAACTGCTCATTTGACAATTCTTCCAACGCCAGGCCGATATTTATCATTATATCTTTATCTGATTTTCGCAATATTTGGACTTCTTTTTTATATTGTAACTTTAATTTTCTCACGAAGAACTCTAGTACGATTATTTATGCTTTCACGTTTACTGTAGTTTGTCCTGTTAAAGTGATAAACAATTTTTTTACATGCAATAAAATTTTTCTTCTGTTGAATATCTGAAAATTATTCAATTGAATCTAGCAATACAACCGCGCACCGATCGAATACAAAGCTTTGTGGTAGTCAACATGTTTTTCTACAAAGAGCTAATCAATATTTAATTATATTTTCTTGAAATCTCTTTTGTCAATGATGATGATATATTATTTGTAAGTTAAAAAGCCTGTTGTTCAACAGAATCAGACTCAATTCTAAGTCACATTATGTTACTTTTCTTTGAGATATCACTTACAAAAAAGTAATATAACGAATTTAAAAACAATACCATGTTCATATTTGTTTTTTTAAATCTTTAAATTCAATGATCGAATCATATCTTAGTACTGAAATCTGAAATAAGAAAACAAATTTCAATTTACATATATTCTTTTTCTATCTGACACCTCCCTCTATCTGTTTTTTATAATTATATTATATTATTAAATAAACAGTTAAGAAAATTTATTATTTACTTTATTAGTCTTCAAATAGCTAAATTATTACTTGTTAAAGAAATTTCATAAGAACTTCAAAATAATTATTTATTTATTTTACTGCGTCATATGGTTGAGGCAAAAACATCCTATACATGTTATTACCCAATCACCATGTGTCATACTCTTGCGAAATACATTAACCTTGTCGAGCTGTTTTTGGCTTTAATATAGAAGGAAGAAAAAGAAAACGTCCATGTACCAGTTGTTCTTTTAGTGGGTTTTTTACTTATCGCGATTAATATATATATATACCTACGGTTACATATTTTATTTGTCTATCAAAAATGAACAACCAAATAGAAAACTTTATTAATTATTTACTGGATACGGAAACAACATCCGAGATAGTGTTTATTGAAAATATTTATAAAAACAATGAATTTTTTCAATTGCAATATCTTAAGGATTGGGAAGGCATGGTTTTACGTAAATTACAACAGGTGCACCGGAACGGCATTACAGTTACATTAAACAATGTTAGTAGTGATGAAAATTTTGAAAGTGAAACTTTAGACCAAGATTTAATATCATCGTCGTCTGAAGATGAAGAAGAAGCAGAAGAAACTAAAAATGAAAAATCAATTCCTAATGGAAATGTAAATATATTTCAAATAAATGTAAACATGTTTATAGAATTCTTTTTGTTTTTCTTCAATTTTCTCTAGGCTCAGCATTCAAGTAAAACAGCAGAACTGTGTGTTAATATAGTTCGCCAGTGTCAACGTCTTCTGCGAGTTTTATATTATTGTCAACAAAATTATACGCATTTCGTTGAACTTTATTATCTTAGTATTGAACAATGTCTCAAAAGTGCTGATGACCAAATTGTTACTATTGTTTTAAAACAAATTGCTTTACACATATTCGAAAGTATAAATGCAGATAGTAAATATCAACGTCTCATTCCATATCTCCCATTTCATATATTATCATCAAGTGTTCCTTCAATACATCAGCCTATATTGACTGTAATTCAAACACTGATCTCAACAAATAAAACAGAAACAAATACAGGAAGTTTCTTATCAAATAATATCGATATTCTCTATCCAAATTCAGCACGTTTTGTTGATGTACGACAAGAATTTCGTGATACAACAAGTTATTTTATCGATGGAGATTCATTACTTTTATCTATCGCACATCATACGAATATAAATCTTGACTTGTACAATGGAAATACACTTCATGTAATTTTTATTATTGAACGTATTCTACTTACACTTTTCCATCAATCAGATCAGTGCAATTTTACAGTTGTCTTTTTCGATTGTCATTATAATTTGTATCGAAAAGAAAAGTCAATGCTTGGCCTTGTTCGTTCGTGTTTAATTGGTCATCTTTCGAAAAATGTAGATCAATATCGATCAATGAAAATAAAACAATTTTCATCTTGGCTCGATGATGATTATCTAAAATTTGGTCAGGAAGAAAAACCAATGTTTTTGTTTCATCATGATATGTCAACATTCGACAAAGAAAACGATAAACTTCTATCAAAAGAAACCTTAGAAAATTTATTTTGTATGTATCGTTTATTTAGTAATTATCACCAATATGTCATCAAATGTCAATTGTATCTACTGAATAAATTAACCTTAACTGAAACAGCTGTTAAATGTTTTCAAATACAATTTAATCAAAAATATCCACTAGAATTACTCAATAAAATAGTAAATATGTTATCACCAAAATTACATATGAATGGCGTGCAACAGCCCGATTGGAGTAAATTTGAAAAATTAAGTCAAGATATTAGTGAAAATGATATTCGTTTATTTCTTTATCTTAAAACAATTTTTTATTTTAATGAAGAAAATAGAGATCAACGTTTTGTTCAGCTATTTAGTCCACTACTTATTCTTCATGTGGCTCTGCTCAATCGTTTATCATTAACTGATCGACATCTTCCATCATCGATTCCTTCAGTAACATACAGTCCGACATTGGCTCAATCGATAGTAGAATTTCAACAGCATCTCGCGTCTAATCTCGCGTCACATATTTCATCACTCTCTTGGTCGAAAATTGCCGATCTATTTGATGGGCGTCTTTTTGCCTTTACACTCAATCAAATCTATCAGTCACCAAAGATGTGTCTCGATCCAAAAACATATTTAATTGTTAAAGAAAGTCTCGATGCATTGAATATAGCCTCGAATGAAAATATATTTCAAGATGTGATCAAAGAATTGGTTCAAGCGAATGACATTATTTTCTCATCTTCATCATCAATACAACAACAGCAACAATCAAACAAGCAGAAAATTATACGAATCTCAAATCCTCTACTTGATGCATATCTTAAACCATTAATTTCTTCGAACGATGCGATAAAAGCCGAGTTAACTACTCCGGACGAGAGTCAAATCATTCGATCTGAAGGTAAACTTCTTTTTCCGCCTTATTCTTTCATTATATTATGAAATATCTAATATTATATTTATAGGTAAAATATCTTGGGAAAAATATATAGATGTAAGTTGCCATTGATGGTAAATATGCTTTTTATGATTGAATCTACGTTTGATTTTCAGGTTGGTAATGAAATCGATCGTATACGTGAGAAAAATATTAAACAAGAGAGTGCAAAAGATCATCGTTATCGAACAAGAAATCAACAAAAATTGTAAGTATCAATCTTGAAACTATCAGTAAGCATTGATGTTTTTATCTCTTGTTTTCACAGATATGACTATTTTACTTTATACGGCAAATCATTGACTACACGTGATGTCAGAGATAGTCAAGCACAAATTGTTCTTCCGACGGCTTCAACACCTGCAATAGTCAATAAAGAAAATTCAGTGAATAAAGCCGATGATCGTGCTGGATCTGGAACTAAAAAGAAACAACAACATAAAGTTTCATCGAAAAAGGCCCCACCAACTAAAGCTGAATTGATCATTGAAAAAAATAAACAACGAATATTAGACAAATGTATCAATGAAGAAACTAGCAAAATGAATAATGTCGAAGCACGATTAAATCTTATTCCAGTTGATAATTTTCTAGATGCCATTACTGTTATTGATGAAAGTCTACCTGAATTCGACACGTCAATCAAACGTCTTGAATTATTCAAAAAGAAATTAGAATTTCAACGAAAATATTTACGAATGTTAAAGAGAAAATCTAATTTATCGATCGAAGAAAAATCAAAATTAGAACTTCTTCAAATAGGATTCTTTGCTACACTATGTGAAGTAACAAATCTTGAAGATATTGTCGATGCATTCAATGAAAACAAGAAATATATGGAAGAACTTGTCGATGATTTACCATTGAGCGCAGAAAAATGGTATCGATTTCAATTGGAAAAAATAAATAGTCGATTACCGAGACGTGAACAAGGTGCACGTGATGAACGAATACCAGAATTTATTCCTGATCCATGGCAAGTTCAATTTCTCGATGCTGTTGATAAACAGCAATCAATTATTATTGTTGCGCCAACTGCTTCGGGTAAATTTTAATTCTTTCAAACAATTTTATTTTTATTAAATCCTACTTTTAATTATCTAGGAAAAACATATGCATCCTATTATGCTATGGGTAAAGTACTCAAAAATAAAGATGATCCAAATGGTATCTGTGTGTATGTTGCGCCAACGAAAGCATTGATCAATCAAGTAGCAGGTAAAATATAAATCTATAAGACGTATCATGGTAGAAGTTTAGCCGGTATGGTGGAAAAAGGCAAAAATGTCGAAAATCAAAATATCGAAAACAAAAATAATGCAAATGTAGACAAATGGAAAGGTTGAAAACGAGAGCATAGTGAAGCAGACATCTTTCTCATCCTTAACTTCAATTTTACAGATTTATTTTCACCTCATATTCTTGTTTTCGACATTTTTATTTTCGATATTTTTCCTTTCGACGTTTTTCCTTTCTGCCTTTTCCCATCCATTCGTTTAGCCGATTACAGGTCATAAGTCAATAGTTATCACACTACTAGAAGGTTCAGTGAAACTAAACAATTTTCTTGTTTTTTTTCTTTCAGGTACAATTCATTCGAAATTTGGTCCCGTATTTGGAACGTATACACGAGATTATGAAATGAATTTGTTGCAATGTCGAATTCTAGTAACGATTCCTGAATGTCTCGAAATGCTTCTCGTGTCACCAAATTATCAAAGTTGGTGTCAACGAATTCGATATTGTATTTTTGATGAAATTCATTGCATGTCGGCTGATATGGGCTCAGATGTTTGGGAACGCGCAATGTTACTTCTCAATTGTCCAATGATTGGACTTTCAGCTACGGTTAATAATGGTGAAAAGTTAAAAAATTGGATTGAAAATGTAGAAAAACAACGGTCGACTTTATTTAAAACAGCCAAAAATCGCGACGTATGTTACATCGTAAATCTTGAGCGTATAGCAGATTTAAATAAATATCTCTATTCAAATCGACAATTATATCCTCTTCATCCGATTGGTCTTTTGAATTCAAAACAATTATTATCACGAGGTCTACCGAAAGATTTATCATTATCACCATGTGAAACTCTTCGTTTGAACGAAGCTCTTCAAAGGCATAATGTTAGAAGCCAAGAAATTCCAACATTAACTGAATATTTTTCACCCGGTTGGATAACTGAACGAAATATGTGCAATACATATTCACGTATTGTGTGCAATCAATTTACTGATTTAATTGGTAATAATCAAACGACTACAATTGATTCTATAGCTACGTCATTGAATCCTGCTAATTCAAATGAAATAAATTATCCTGAATTAAAACCAATGGCATCGTTAATTGGTGATTTTGTATTAACATTGCGAGAAAAAAGTCTTCTTCCATGCATTGTCTTTACGGATAGTCGTTCGTTGTGTGAAGAATTAGCTGAAAGTGTCGCACAATATTTTGAAGAACTTGAAGCAAAATTACGACAAACAAAATATAAAAATCAAATTGAAGCATTGGAAAGACGTTTAGTACAGATTGATAAATCTCAAAAATCATCAAAAGCAAAAAAAGCAGTGAAAACAGCAAGCAAACGAAAGGCTGGTGACGATGACGAAGAAAAAGGTAACGACAAACCAGGAGAATTACAAATGATGGAAGAAGAAGATAAAAGTCAATTACGATTATCGGGCTATGAACAAGATCTATTAAATGGTATTTTAGAAGAAGGTACATTAGCAAATCGACGTACATGCGATCGAGATTTAGTTGATCGATTAATGGAACGAGCAACATCAGGTAGCCCACGATTAGCTCGTTATATAAAACGTGGTGTCGCATATCATCATGCACAATTGAATGGTAAAAGTCGATTAGCTGTTGAAGGTCTCTTTCGTAATCGATATGTTCAGATTATTTTCTCAACATGGACACTTGGTATGTAGACGAGAGAGAACAACAATAGAAGAGTTCTTATGCCCTAATATTATTTATTTCTAGCTTTGGGTGTGCATATGCCGACAAAAACAGTGGCATTCGTTAAAGATTCTATTCAACTCGATGCTTTACAATATCGTCAATCGTCAGGTCGAGCTGGTCGTCGTGGCTTTGATGTTCAAGGAAATATTGTTTTTATCGATATTCCAATGTCAAAAATTCGTCATTTAACAGTTGCAGCCATTCCCGATATTCAAACACACATTACCACGAGCATAACGTTTCTCATGCGTCTTCTTTATTTATATACAAATGCTGAAGACAAAAAGGACGCTATCAATCGATCACTTATCGCCCTTCAATGTCCATTTAATGGGCAAACATCCATGACAAACCGTCTAATCGATATTCAAACTCGATTTCATACTATGTATACGTTGGATTTTCTCTATCGATTAAATTTCATCGATCATCAAGGTGATTTAATTGGTCTAGGTGGATTTATAACAAATCTACATGATTTCGAATCGGCCAACATTTTATTTGCTTATTTATTGGATACAAAATTATTTCATGAAATGAACGATGAAGAAGAAATTGTTAATTTATTAGCATATCTTTTTACCAGTATGCCATTGTAAGTTTTAAAGTCAAGAAGGTATAGAGATTAATTACGATGCGTTTTTTTTTCTTTAGATTAATGACGCAGCAACGAGCGAATTCTCCTTTGTCTATGAAAGACAAAATATTGTTCAATTCGAAATTTTGTCTACGAACAGTTTCACCTGAAATTCGTTCTCGTATTCAATCGTATAACTCATTAGTTAAAAAAGTCTATGGTTCTTATATTGAAAATGTTCTTAAACAAATTCGTTCATTTAATGATGGTCAAGAATACGTTTTACCCTATTCAAATATATCATTTTCTCAAACATCGGATTATGATAATGGAACATTTGAATACGATCTTCATCATCATCATTCTCAACAATCAAATAATCCATCGATTTCACCATTCGCTGGTCTATCAGGTCTTAATCATGAACAGCTAATGTCAAATTATAATTCAACTACAATTGCATGGGATCTTGCTTATAATCTTGATCTATCAACACGTATTGTCCCATTTGTGGATATCGATGCTCACGATCATACAAATTCAAGTTATTATTTGAATAGTTATGCATTGGATTTTTTTCGACATGGCTCTGAAAAATTTTTAATCGCAGAAAATGATCTCCTGCGTAGTGAAACTTATGGACTACTATCAGATTTTGTTCGTTTATTATTAGCAACTCAAGTATCACTTGATACTATTGTAAACCATGAAATCAAAGAAATTCGAAACAAAGATATGAGGTTTTTTGGTGTTATTGGAAAGAAACTATCAAGCATTCACGATCAATTTTGGATTAAATTTAGTAAAGAATACAAGTAAAACTGAACTCTTTCAATTTATATCTTAACTTTTTTCTGTGTATATCTATTGATATCATGACTCATAGTCTTTTTTTACTTCTTTTTTTTTATTTGACTCAAATGAAATAAAGAAAGAATCTATTTTTGCAAACTAGATGATTTGCTACATCAAAGAAGAATTAAAATTCGATGTTATTATTAAATTCAAGATACAAAGGAAAATTTTTAACTAGTTGAAATCTGGTGTTTCGAATGTTCTAGACAGGTAAATATCTATTGAATTTGAGATTGAATATTTACGCGAGCATGTGTACAAAAAATAGAAAATCCTATTGTGATGATCGAATACCCTATATTGATATCACTAGCACGCGACTTGATTCTATTCTTTCATTTGCACTTCATTACGCGGAAGAAAAGACGCCTATATTTATGTTGTTCATCGAGTACTGATTTACTTTAAATTATTCTATTTCTACAAGGATAATATAAAATCAGATGCGACACAGGGATAGCGGCGGCCACTGAATTCTACAATACGCCCCCTACGGGTTGTTCTTTTAATAATTTATACGACGTAAATCACCCTCTGATCATACCAGGAGATTAAGTCTTTCGAATATTCTATAAATAATTTATTCGTAGTTTCATTATTTGTATTCTATATTTGTCTCTCAATATATAAATGATAAAGGTCTTATTCTTTTAGAACATTTGTTTCTATCTATCTCGAAGGTTATAATCTATACGTTAGAGATTTGTTTACATATGCATATAAATATGTATATCCTATCAACACTTAATGATACCACTTTGACCCAACGAAATGCCAGAAATACAATCAACTATTGCCACTTAACAAATATCTCGTGTTTAAAAACTATTTCGCCTTATCAATTCTCCATAAAAATAATTTCTCTAATATAAATCCGTTCTTCTGTAGCCAGCTATCGATTCGTTGCTTTTGTTAAACAGGCTATGTATTGCTATTTAACAAACATTAAATCAACGGCTTTAGATAAAGACAGAAGAAAAAGTTCTACGATTGATAAGATTTATGATTAAGAGTCATGAAAAAATTTTATTCTCATTGTTAGTATAGAGAAAAAGAAAACATACAATAAAGTCACTCAATATTTTATCAGTTCACCATGTCAACCAAGTTCAATTTTATTAAATAGAAAAAAAACAAAAAACTCTGAATTCCTTTTTCATTTTTAGTGAGTATATATTATTCACACATCGTACAGCAATTAACACTCTTCACGGTAGTTCAAAAGGAGATTCGAAATTGACTTGAGTATGCAATCAGCAAGTGTGTACTCGTATTAATCAAGAGAGAGATGACAGCCACCAAAACAAAAACAGCAAATTTAATTAACTACAATCGAATTAGTTTTGAAAGTAAGAGCAACAAAATTTAACGATCGATATTCATTCTCAATATCAAAAGAAAGCATATCTTTACAACTGCAATATCATTTGAATTGAAAAGAGAATAAATAATGATTGTACTCAAGTTTTATGTTAGTATGTAATCAAATCGACAAGTTTTATGGATGTCGAAATGATTAAAAAGCTTTTTTTTTCGTATAGAAAACGAATCAATGAATCGAATAAAGTAAACGAAAGTATAGTCTCATATTATTATAAACGATAAGAAGTTCTATAATATATTCTTTGCATGATTCCAACTTGAAAAAATTGCATAACTAAGACTAGTTTATTTTTTCTATGGATATTCATCTATTCAATCTCGATAGCAGTCAGTTCAAATGTCATGCTCAATAATAGAATGAACAATGGGGCGTGTCGAGTTTTAAATCTAAATCTAATGTTAACAGCTGTTGTGTTTTACTTTTTTCGATTATCATTAAATAAATGATATTTCAAGTTGAAGAAGAAAATAAGGAGAATCAGCTGTGCACACGCATGCACATTAAGTGATAATGAATGATATACACTCGACTGAATTCACATCAAGATTATTGGCAGACCCAGATTGTCATCGATCGATAGATAGACAGACATAGTCATACGCAGAAACTTTCCCTAATCACCGTTCATTGATGACGACATAGAATAATTGAAAATGAGTTTATGGCCTACTCAAATTGAATTGTGTGTGGTCATCACTTCAATGAAAAGGAATTCGTCATCATTAAAAAAATGGAACGTGTATAAAAGGAAAATATACGAGTTCATTAAGTATAGAAAGAAATTCGTTTTTCTCGTCTAACGCAATCAAATTTACATGGCACGCATCAATCGTGTTGCCGACAGACCCTATCGTTGTTGTGTGTTCTTCTTCTTCTTCTTCCGACCGTTAGAACTTGAGTTAAAATGAGCAGATGCTATACTGATGAGAGTATGTAATATGAAACGAGAAAGTATCAGAATGTGACACCCATTTGAATGAGTATTTACCGTTTTCCTTTACTCTTTTTTTTGTTTTTTTTCTTCTCTTGTTGATAGTCTAAACTAGACAGGATATAAGCACGCACATATATTTGCATTGCCTGACTATCAACTATGTTAATGATAGGAAGAAAAAAAGAATTTTTTTTGTCTGTCTTCTGTGATGGATGGATGATCTGTATGTGTATATAGTAGGGCGTTGACAACTCTTTTTTTCTAGCACTCTAACTGATAAATATATACACGCGTTCATCGAATAAATTTGTAATATGTATCTAGATAGATTTATACGCCTTTCTCGTGAGCAATGAACAATGATGATCGATGATGAATTCGAAACGAATATAAACAACAATAGATTGAGTTTAGATATTTTAATTTTTTGAAAAACCAATAACATTGAATTCTGGTAATAAAATCAAAGTCATCTTAGTTGCTGAAACAGATGTTTTTATTGTTATGATTGAGTGTTTCTGCAGCTGTGCTCGTTCTATATTGCGTGCCATAGTTATTAAAGTCGGCAATTCATAAACTTATTTATCCATATGGTACATCGATCGCATAATTATCATTGACGATGTTGAAAAATTATTGTTTCTTGTCGATACGATGAACAAATCAAATAGTTGATTGATTTTCCGTTTCAAGTGTTATATCAATCGAAAGTTTTCCTTCTTTGAAAAAAATCAGTCGACTGTGTGATAACAATCTTTGATCTATGACAGCCGCTTTCGTTTTCA
Organism: Rotaria magnacalcarata; assembly: GCA_900239745.1. Taxonomy (NCBI): domain Eukaryota; kingdom Metazoa; phylum Rotifera; class Eurotatoria; order Philodinida; family Philodinidae; genus Rotaria; species Rotaria magnacalcarata. Next base: position 31,105 of record OENM01000311.1, on the reverse strand, counting down.
ATTGATAGAAAAAAAACTGAACAAGAAAATCGAGAGTGGAAAAGAACTCGAAATATTGTAGACGACTTTTATTTTTTTAAAGTATTGCTTAAATAGTGTGAATGTGCTTGAAGCATTGTAACTAATTGAAGTATTGTTTCGGTAAAAAAAAAAAACGTAGAATAGTCTTATTTAAGATACATTATAGAAGAGATCAAACTTCGAATGAAATAGCTTGCTTAAGGCAAATGACGTCTCATCGATCACTACTTTTGTTTTATGTCCATTAGCCATTGTACTATTTTCCACTCTTCAACACCTTGAAAAAACGAACACTCACACTCACAAACGCACACATACATTTACATTAACCGTTATCTTGATCAGTGATGTCATTTATTCAAGTGTGTCAAACTCGAATCCTTATCATTCTCTTCACCTATCAAAACACTAAATCATTTTTGTTTTGTGAGATATGATGTGAGTGCTCCTTAGGGGGTTTAGTTTTTTTTTCACACATAACATTTGTATATTCGATATGACACAATCAAATCACAATTCATAACAAACAAAAACAGGATGATTCGAGGCATCATCGTCATCATAAAGGAAACCCTAGGAATCTATTCTCCAGTTTCTATAAACAAATATTGAGACAAGTATGACTACATTAAAAATGTACAATAGAAGTAAACATATGAAACCTTCTCGATTTTCAAACTAATATTTGTTTTATTCACGAATAGAAATAACAGCGTATTCTCATTTTATTTTAATTAGGAAAAAAAAACAGACAACGCTTTCTCATTATTGGATAAATTTCGTTTCGTTTTATATATTTGAAATCATTTTCAGACATAATAACATCTGGAGAGAAACATACATCAATGATAAGACTCAATGATATGTTGTCAACAAACCGTACGTTGACCACAGCACTCGTTCAATTTTGCCCGTATGACTCTTAAGTGATAGTAAATTTAATCTCTCTTTCAATCTATAGGCTTTTTTTTCAATCCTAACAAGCATGAACAAAAAAAAACAGAAAAGAAAAACTCTCCGTAACGAAACAGCTGTGATAGAAGAACGAGGAGAAAAGAACGGAATCAAAATGACTTTGACCGTTTGGTGAACTCGCGTCTATACATATGTACAGTACCGTACAATAGACTCGATCAAACAACATCTAGCTATAGTGGACACAAAATAAAAAAATTTCCAATTTTCTATCTCTGCACGTTTTGTTTATTCAAGAGCAAAAAAAACAGAAAAAATATAAAAAAAAAAAAGAAAACTACATGCACGTATACATAGATTTATTTTATACCTGAGACAAGGTTCTCTATATTATATATTTTTTTCTCTCTACGTACACAAAAAAAATAATAATAGCAGCTAACATGTGTTAAGACTTTTTGTAAAAAAAAATCAACACATACACACAAAAAACAGGTATTTTATACTAATCACACACCCAACAAGAAAAAACAAAAAAAAAAATCTACGTGCGCCTAAACTTGACAACGAGAAAAAAAAATAAGTTAGGCTCAAAGCTCACATACACAAATATATAGATAGATAGTTAACTACAGCTAAAAAAAAGAACAGGCAAACAAAAAAATCACTCCCCAAATTTGAGCAGCTTGACTTTTTCTTTTTTTTTTTTTTTCTTTAAGAAGGGGAAAAAGAAAACAGAGTTTTAGACTAGTGGATCACACACACATGATCATTCACAATGAGAATAAACATCTGAGTTTTTTTCTCTTCCGGGTTAATACATCAATCCCTGATCAAGATAACTGTACACAAAATAGAAACAGTAACGTAAAAAAATACACAGAAATAAATTAAAGATAATAACCTGAGAGAATTAATATATATATATATATATATAATCATATATATATATATACATACATTTTGTTTTATGCAAAACCCATTGATGTTTTCATTGATATAAAATTAAAATTCTGCCAAATTGAATCGAAATTATCATCTGAGATTTGTTCAAATGATGAATTTAAATCTAATTGATCATTAAAAGACGGTAAAAAAGATGATTGTGAAACAGTACGATATGTTGATTTGATTTTATCATCTTGAGGAAATGGTAATGATAAATGATGAGAAAATTTTGATGTTGCCGTTATTGATGATGAGGATGATGATGAAGGATTATTTAATTTAATCCATTTTGAACATTGTTGATTTGCATCAGCAATATCAGCGATTGAATATAATTCTTTTTCGAAATCATTTTCATCGATATCAGATGTTTGACCAGTACGAGCAGCAATATGACTTTCAATTTCAATTCTAGCTGCTTCAACATTTTCAGGTTGACCCGCTATTTCAAAGACAGGTTCTTTATCACGACCTGGTGTTACAATATACGTATTTGTTGTTTGTTGTATACGTTTGATGGTTGCACCTTTTGGACCAACAACTAAACCAACAACACGATAGGGTACGCGAACTTGTATGGTTATTTGTTGAATATTGGTTGATGTTGATGTTGATGTTGATGGATAAATTAAACTATTATAGTGTAAATTAGTATTACTTCCACTGCTTGTACTACTATTTGATGAAATACTAGTACTCGTTTGTTTACGAGCTAAATGGAAAAAAAAAACGTAGAAAAAAACATAGAAAAAATAAATATTCATACCAGCTCGAATTTGTGAAAAATGTTCAGCAGCTGATACGATTTCTTTTTTAGCTAGATAGACATCTTCTTTTCGGCCAGTGATGATAAAAACGGGTTGATCACCTCGAACGGGCGTCTTAATATATGTATTAGTTTTAGTACGGAGTGCTTTTATTTTGCAACCTAGAAAGGTGAGTAAAACTGGAAGGTAAAGGAAAATTTCAAGTGATTCTTTGTTTACCTTGTCGACCAACGATTTCAGCAACATGTTCCGAACTTGGCACCGGGACACATTCGGTCATATTTTGACTGCGTTTACCAATCGAATCATATGTTGACGATGATAACAATGATGGTGGTGGTGAAGATAATTTCTGTTGATGATCAAAACAATAGGATAATTCATTGATATCATATTGTTGACAAGCAGCTAGAAGAAGTGATGATGATAACGATGAATTGGATGATGAACGTTGAAAGTCACTAATAATCGATGCACTCGGCATTGTTTAGAAAATTAAAATAACCTGAAATAGAAAAAAACAGATATAAAAGAACAGTTCTAATGAGAAACTCAGTAATAATGTCGAGTGAAGAACAGTATTATTATCGTACGCGCATGGACTTACCGCTGTGTGTGTGTGTGTCCAGTCGACGACGAAATGTGAATGTGATGATTAATGCTTACATGCTCGACCCTTTCTCCTATATATTGGTAGACAGGGAGAGAGAGAGAGAGAGACAGAGAGACAGAGAGAACGAGAGAGAAGAAAAAAAGAGAAGAGAGCGAGTATAGCACGAAAGAACGGTAAAGAACGAATGGAAAATGTGTACAATCTCTCTCTTCCACCTGAGTGGTGGGGTGGGTACTTCTTGATTTTTTTCCTTAAAACTTTTTTTTCTCTGATGAACTTTGAACTAATAACCAATATAGGTAGTCCTAACAAGTGTAAAAGTACTATTTAAGGAGACGAAGAGAAAAGAAAAAAGCCGATGAAATAGAAGAAGAATACACGAGCATTGCCCTTTCTATGTGTTGTACCCCTATCAAATGAATGCCTTCTTCGGTTTTTTTCTCTCTCGCGTTCTGACTAGTGTGTAACAAAAATAACTCTATTTATACAAATGACTAGACAAATAAAATTTGATTTCAACACAAACAAGAACTTTGGCTGCTTACGGTTTCCATTTGATGTCAAGTGAACCTAAAGAATGAGAAGAACGTGATATCATGCATTGCATAGAATCGATTAATTAGATAATCGCAATGCGCGATTTCTTGTTTTTTTTTCTTCTCTTTTTTTTATCTATAGAATCAAACGATTTGAATGAAATACATTCCAAACGCATAATCGTCTAATAAAGATAAATAGACAAGGAATTTCACTAATCTAAAACAAAAAGAATAGGCAAGACTGTATGTTAATAAACATATAAAAAATTAAAATTGTTCAATGAGAATTTTAGAAAATAATAAAATTTAAAGTAAAAGAAGAGAAAATAAGCAGAATACTACTAATCGAATAAAAATGTTTATTAAGATCTACATTCTTTTTTTATCATGATGTTGATTGTAGTTGCTGTTGTTGTTCACTAGTGTCAAAAAAATTTTGATTTGAATCGTCTTTTGATATCGTTGATATGAGCTCATTTGAATTAGTCTTATCGATAGACACAGATGAGTTTTGTGCTGGATGATCTTGTGCATGTAATGATGATTGATGACTTTCATCAAGTTCAGGCCAATTTTCGTTTGTTATTTCTTTTTGTTTCATACGATCGTTTAAAGCTTTTATGGCTTTTTGTCTGAAAAACGATTTATTTTTATAATCAAAAGATTATTGGGGATTTAGATTTTGTCTATTTCATTATCATCATTATTTACATATGATGTTTTCAATGAATATTGAAATGTATTAAGCTCGTTTCATATATTTTGCTTTCATAAAAGTAATCGAAATAGTTTCTAAGTGAATAATAGTTTCTTCATCTATTAAAATAGTATTGATTTAGCAAGATTTCCCTATAGACAAACAACATTTCTTTTTTTTTTCTCCCATGTTTTGATGTTCAATTGTGAACAAGAACAAAGGCGATTTGAAGATCATATGAATATGATTAGTAAAATTGTCTATTGGCTTCGATTGAATGTAAAAACAAAACAAGAAATGCACTTACTTTCGTCTATCGGCATCAGCAGCCTCCGGACCAGGTATTATAATTGTAATGCTCGATGATGAAGCAACATTATATTTTTTCCCAAAAGATTTACATAATTTCCACTTAACACATATTTCAAATATTGTATTTGCAAAAACACTTACAATCGGTGAAATAGGCGATGGAAAGAAACTTTGAAAAAAATTTTCAATACAATTGAATGAATAGAATAGGATTTATTAGACTTGCCTAGCAAATGTAAATGTCGTTGATGTATCGCCTATTGTTCCATTTTGATGAGGTTGAAAAAATCTAAATAAAACATGAAATAGATTACTGTTGAACATCTTATTTATGCTCAATCGGTTGGAAAATTGTAAATTTTTCTGTCAAGAAACATTTAATCTACACCCTATTGTCTACAAAACAGTTAGTTTGAACATTTCCTTGCTGCTCATTGCGCTAATGACTGAATGACACTTTCTTTTTGTCTGTCTGACTACGAGTTTAAGAAGCGCATTACACGATTACTTTTTCCGATAGAGAAAACCTATACACATACGATTTACAAATTTTTTCTTTTTCACCGATGGGCTATAGAACCAGATGTTCGCACACTTTTTCAGAAGATATGTTAAGAATTTCTATGCAGAATAAGATTATTTCAAAAGATGATTATAATTTTGCCAAATTTGTATTTTGATTGAAGCCTATCAAATGTAAAATATAAGAAAATAAGTTTTCATTGGCACAGTGCTATACAGAATAAAGTTCGTTCTATAATTGAATACGATTTATTTTCTCGTGTGATAGATCCAGATTTTTTAAATTGACTCGTTTTCATAGACAAAAGCTACCGAATTGAAATACATTGATTTTTTTTACACTAATAAATTCTTTACAAGAACATTGAATTGGCATTCTTTCAAGACAAGAACTAAGAACTAGAATCAACTCTGAACTTTATCATAAAAATTTACCGATAGTAGTTCGATTATCTTATTAGAAAATTTGTACTCGTAGATGAGCGAATGCTTTAATCTCGTTATACCTTAAATAGATCCAACTAATTAAAATTCCAGAACTGAACATTATTAGAAAATGTACAGGTACAGCGCGAAGAAACCAAAGTATAACTGATAGAACTACCATCAATAAAGGTACTTGGTCTTGTTTAAGTTTAAAGAGTGGTGTTGTTGCTAAGACTGTATCCGGCATAAGTTGTTTGATAACAACTGAAAAAGCCCCGAGAAATGCGGCTAAACCATAGATAGGTCTTTCAAATAAATATTCTTCATGAAATGTAAGACCATAAAAAATAAAATAAATGCATGTTGCAACTATTGCATTTGGAATGGTTACAATAAAATAAAAGCGTAAAAGTTCATTTGTACCCCATAGCGGTTCAATCATTTTCGAGTAAAGAAATACAACGATAATGTCAATTATTGTATGCCAAATATGCAATTCAATGAAGCTATGTGTTAAAAATGTCCTAAAAATATTTACAAAAAAAAAAACATGTAGAAAATTTATTAAAATGTAAACAAACCAAATCCAAAAATTAGGTGGCATTACTCGTCCTGGAATGACAGCAAGTACTTGCACATATTGTGGACTGAATGAAAGAGCATATCCAATTATACAGAAAAGACATATTAATTTTGTAGTTAAGCCTGACGAGAGTACAGCGGACTGTAACTGTTGTCCAATATCTTGTACAAACGTTTGTTTCATTATCTGAATTAAAATACTGTTGAAATCGATGAAATCATACATATGAAAATCAATACCTTGTTCTTCGATTATCTTTAACTTGGCAATAGCGCATTAAGCATAAGCTGAAAATCAATGGCCTCTAAGAAAAATAAGTACTCATCACAAATGACAACGAAAACGTAATGCATATTTTTCTCTCACCTCACTGATTTGTATGCACAACAAGGTATTTAATGGAAGTTTCATAGTTACACGGCGACAATTTTTCAATTTACAGATGGCAGTACGATCTTATATTTAAAAATTTTGTTTGTAGTTACCTTTACCTATGAAAATTTTTTTGAACTATAATTTACTTTGAACACCATCCGTTTCTGTTTCATGTATAGCGCAGTTGGGGAACTAGTTACAAAGCAACTATTTATCTCTTAATTGTAGATGAATAGCTATCAAACTGATATATAGTTCATGAAGTAATTACATTCAAGCGAAACGTTCTGTTCAATGTTTCTAAATCTTGATGATTTTTATCTTTCGTTGATTGTTTATCAATTTTGTCTAATTACTTACATACGGTTTACATCAAGGAAAGAATAATTTTTATATATATATATATATATAATGACCTTCTGATCGACTCCATGGTTTCCATTTTCACGTCATTATGCCATTTCGTGCCCTTGAGGTACATTTTTTTCTATTCTATTTCTATTTTTCTTCTAAGTTACTTCTACTATACAAAGTGCACTTTGTATTGAAATAAACTGTTTTTCAATTGCACTTGAATCGTCTTCATAGGGCTATTTTTCGTTAAGTCTAGTGAGAAAGATTCAATTTATGAATATAGTTGTTGATTTTATTCATTTAATTTTATTCTATCTTTTCTTGCTTTGAAATTTTGTCTTAGCAAAAACTAAATGTGTGCTTTGTGTTTTTTATTTGATTCTACTATTGTTATTTTCCTCTAGATATTTTAGTAACAATATTTATATAGGATGCTGATATTGTCTATAAGAAAGAAATTTTTATTCAACAGATGCTATTTCAAGTTTCATCATTTCGGCGGAAAAAGTGACCTTTTGTGTCATGGAGTTATTAGTTAAGAACAAACATTTATGAGATCATACAACAAAAGGCAACACATTTCTTAGGTATCTGTTTATTCGACGATACTGCCAATTTAAATTTCTTTTTTAGAAATCGAGCACGACTTCTTGTAGAACATGAAGACTTTTCTATACGTGTTTAGAGTTTTTGTGTATGAAGTTCATTGGTTGTTAGCAACGGAAATCCGTACAAAAAACAATGCGTAAGTATGTTTTTTAAGAAGTTCTTGATTTCAATGTAACGCAAAAACACTCGTTCTAGGACATGAGCAGACATCAGAACGGACTTATAATCTTCGCGTTTGGTGAAATTACCGAGTGAGAAAAAAAAAACATAGAATTTCTAGACTTGTTTAATAATCAATCATTTTCTCTATGAACCTTGACACGAAGGTCATGATGCAAAATTATAGTTGAATTACAATTAGAAAAAAAAAATCTATCTATCAATCAATCATTATAAAATCAACAAATGGGAAATTTCTCAATTAAAATTTTTTCCGTCTAATTATTTTGCACAATGAACATGAACTTGACTACCATCTTGATAGATAACACAAGATGTTTCGTAGAATTGTTTTAAACACTGTTTGCATCGTCGATATTCATGAACGGTTACATTTGAACGTTTTAATTTCGCTAATTTGATGTTTAATTTTTCATTTTGCAAACGATTTAAAGATAATTCAAGTTTAGCTGCGCGTTCGTCGTATGCACATGTACGCATGGCGCGTGAGAGAATAGTTTGTAACGATGAAATAGGCCAGTTCGATGGCAAACGTTTTAAAACCTCAATAAAATTAAATTCAACTTTGTTATTACCAAGAAGACAAAGAAGAGCTTCAGTTATTTCTTTCGGATGTCTAAAAAGAACGTTTTGTTTTTTGTATTTTTGTTAAATTCTCTAATTATTAAAACTTACTTATCTAATGACGCAAGAAACACATCGAATAAAACATGTGCAACTATTTTTCGATCATTAATTGATTTATCTTGTGATAAAGCCATGCAGTAGTTTGCTGCATAGTCAAAATCTTCAAGTTCATCGACAAGTACATGAAATGCTTGTTGAAAATCGTTCATCTAGAGCGTCAAAATGTTGAACATAAAAAGCGGAGATCGATTTAAATTTTTCATCAAGATTTACTTTGCCATAAAGAAGAGCAACTTCACGTTTGAAATATTTTGTTTGATTGATTCGATGAAGTACCGATTGAATTCGATAAGAATTTGATTTAACAAGAAACTCTTGCAATTTATATCTGTTATGATGAACAATGAATAAAAATTGTTATTGCAAAAATAAAACAATAAATTAGAATCGAACCGAGTTTCTTCGTTGTCATTAGGAGATTTGGATATGATTTGATCGAGATAAATATTCACTAATATTGTATGAACTTCATCAGTCTTTAAATGAATAAATAGATTGAATATTTTGATTTTCAAGGAAAGATTCCAGATGGAAACGAGAATATCATCAAAATTCGTATGATGTCTACATGAGTTTTCCGGCGAGAAAATATTTTATATTCTTATGATTATGAATCGACTTCGAAATAATTTTCTTTAAATAAGAACAAGAAACAAGTTTCACATAACTCTATTCTCGATGATCTTAAGGAATCTCCTAGACGAGATTACTATTTGCTTTTCACCTTGACAAGACATGAACTTACTTCAATCATTAATTTAAACACAGCGTCTTCAAGATAATTTTTCAATGCTATCGGATGTGGTTTTAATAAATTCATAACATAATTTGTATTAAATAAATCATCGTTGGATTCATTTTGATGTTTATCAATAAATATCTAAAAACTGATTATGCTCAGAAATCGAAATATAAAAACTAAAACATTCTCTCAAACTTTAACCGCAAGTTCTTCTTCGTTTTGTTCTAATAGCCATTTTGCAATGGAAAACTCCCATGATCGATCAAGATTTCTTTCGAGAATATATTTTCCTATAATCCAAATACCAGGAAATGTATCGTCATTCGAATATTCTTTCAATACAATTCTACGCTAAATGTAAATAAAAAGAAGGGAAAATTTTCAAAAATAATTAAAAGTTTCAATAGACAAAGATTCCATTACTTTTTCCAAATATCAATTGTTTGTTCATGTTTATCATGTGCAGAATAAAGTATCGCTGCGCCATGATATAATTGATTGTGAAAAAGCAAATTATGAAAATCAATTGAAATAAATGAAGCATTTTTTTCGAGAAATTCTATGATTATTTCACGTGTTTTTATTAATAAATAAGCTTTCAATAACGATGCATAATAATCCTAGAAGAAGAAGAAAGCTAATGCACTTTCAGTAGTTCAAGGTATAACAGAATCTACACACACAGACACACAGTTTTTTTTTTGTTTTCGTTTTTCTACTTACTGATTGACAAGAAAATTCTTCGGATCGCTTTGTCATGTAATCACAAAATGCATTTAGCCATAGAATATATTGACTTTTCATATTTTCATCTATATCAGGCCAAGGAGAATTTAATGGTAAAAAATTTGGTATTTGTATCATAATCTCATGAAAGTCTAAATTAATATCATCAAATAAATTCAATGCTCGAAAAACATTCAAAGCATTGAATTCAATAAGACCGATTCGCTTTTTTGTTGATAATATAAGAGAATTCGTGCGACGTTGTTCAATTGATGAACAATTACTTTCCGCTAATGTTAATGCTTCCTGTAAACGATATGTATCTAGTAATTGATCTATTTGTTGGTTGATGCTAAGGGATTCAAGTAAATAAATACTGTCTTTAGTATTTATTAGCATAGTATTTGTATTTCTTTGAGGGATATTTATTAACGTTTGGCAATTTTTTAAAGGCATCTGTTGTTTTAATTGATCATCCAAATAACTAAAAGAAAATATTTCGATAGTTTCTATTTCAATCAAGAAGCAAAGTCAAGACCTATAAATATGTATATAATCTTTGACAAGTACAATTAAATATGGATGAGAATAAATAAAATCATTCGGCTGCGTAATAAACATAATTGGCGCTCGTTCACTTGTGCCTGCTAGAGTAGTTGTAATGCCAATATTTGGACCATTGAGAAGGTATTCACCCTATGAAATGAAATTAAAAATCATCGTACACCGGCTTCAGTAATTCTATCTAGTCGGATAATTCGTCCATGACGTGCCAATTTTCTTTTATAGAATATCAAGGTGATCTTTTGGAAGCAAGTGATAGACAGTGAACTCTGATAGCAAGAACAAATTCGTCCTCTACTCAACTCAAATATACTGGATTCAGGATTCAATCATCTTTTACTTAAGAGTAGAGTGTATGGTCACATATACGTATGTCTACAAAATATCAATATTCGAAATCATAAATAATAGTGACAAGCCGAGACGAAGACAGTTGTCTTTCTTGACGTCTGTATCGATAATGAACATCAAGTCATTTTTATATCATTTAAATTGAAATGAACTACAAGCGATCACAGCATTTACCGGTGTAATAGTAGTAAAACAAGCCATTATACTTGGATCTTGTAATGTAAATATAGTCTGCAAGGAATCTGTTGATCGGCGATCGCTGTTCAGATTAGATTTATAAGCAAAATAAGTTGTTTTCGAACATGCTAGAACGCCAAATTCATCCATTCCCTAAAACATTATTTATTTATTTTTATATCTGAAAACCTCCCATTAGTATAACACATACGATTGATATTATTGGATCTTGTACAGATATTTCGTTTATTAAATTAATATTTGTTCGGTCAATTCGATAGATTTGTAGTTTATTACGTTTTGTTGATGCACACATCTGTATATCAAAATACATTACACATATATGTATAATTTCGTTATCCATCTCTTACATCGATAGACGCTCCTTGTGTGAATTTATTTGAAACAGCAAATGTTATAATATTTTTTAATTTTATATTCGGTATGAACTAGAGAACAAACGGAACCAACGTAAATATTGAAAAAAAAAAGAAAAGGCGTAAAATTTCTCACTTGTAAATTATCACTATTAAGTATTTGAATCAGATTATCACTTAATGTAATGACACGATGAAGAGATGACAGAACGACTTTTATTTTTCCTACCGATTTTCGCTAAATAATTGAAACATGTATTAGAATTGAAAGACAACGCTCCATAATCAACTTACTGCTCCAAGACTAGCACTACCAGTGCAATTGAATTCGAAATCTTTCGTTTCTGAACTTATTGAATTCTTTTGTGTGGAAAATTTGTAAACAAAACTATAATCAGAATAAAAAAAAAGTTTAGTCGACCAATTTTCTTAGAAAATAATAAAGAAATAATGTCAATACGGATTGTTTTTACGTAAAATCGGATTGACATTTGTTTAATATATTATCATAATATTTCATATAGAGAGACGATTTTCTATTCTTTTGTTTATTTTACAATTTACAGTCTTGTATAATTTAAGTTTTAAACCTGAGAAAAATAATATCAGTTCACTAAACAAATAGGTGATTTTTAAATCATTCCTGTGATTGATCATTAAGATAGATTAATCTATTTCGATTGTTTCTGACTCGAGCCCTGATTAATCCTTCAATCAAGATCAATGAGGATAGAAGTTAAAATTAATGATAAAGAATAATATTTTTATCTTGAATTCTAAGTCTTAAGTTATTTTACAAACATAAATATAAATTCAAACGTTACAATCACTGTTTCTCTTGTCAATATTTCCTTTTACAAGTACGCAGCAAAATATTGAATGATGCTTAACTTGACCGGTCATTTTCGATGAATTAAATAAGATCTTTGATAAGATACACTCGTATGCTCGAGTCATCTCTTTGACTTATTGCGTTTATCGCAACTAATTGACGAATCATCGACGAGTCAAATTTGAAATCGATATTCTTGTATAGATGAAACCTATGTGAGAAAAAGTTAACCTGGTGGGGGCATCCACTACCACTAATCAAATCATTTCTTCATTAGTCAAAGAAGTTTTACATCGACAAATTAAACTTTTCAACATACTAAACTCATTCCTGTCCCTTCGTGTATGAAATAAACTATATATATATATATAGAATGTTCTTTTTTTTTGTTAAAGTCTAATCCCTATGATTATACTTGTCATTTACCTCTATATTACTTGTTCGTTCTCGGACAAAACATTTATATATATACATGTGAAAGAAAGGGTGTCACAGTGTCATTTCATTGATTAATTCTCTTAAAAGTGGACTATCACATATATCCATTAAATTAAATTGATAACATGAAATGTGCGTATGTTATTAAAATGTCATTCATACAAAAGGTTAAATATCTATCTAAGTATGACAATAAACGTATGATCGATTGATGAAGCAAGTCATTTTTTTCATCGAATTAATTCATCAAAATATAACAGGTGTCTTTCATATCCTTATTTTCTTATCAATAATATTTCATCAGACAGCAAATATGCTCTTAGCTTACATATATTCATATGTACAAGACCGCCTATTTTATACAAGACTAACTCATACAAACGATTAATCATATTTCTCTGCTATACAAACAATAACAACAGTAAAATAGAACGAGACATCAGTACCCTATGGGGAACTATAATTTAGCTGCATAATCGGTTAATCGAGCCGTGTGTTAAGGCTTTTTTCTCTCGTATGAGTGATTGAAAGTTTATTGACACAAGTTCTTTTTTTTTTCTATGTTCAAGAAATGAACACACACACACACACATATGCACACACGTATATTGAGTTCAATTACCACTTGGCTAGCATCGATTATTTATCTTGATCATAGAGCACTAGGCAAATATCATTTAAATGTATTGAACGTGTTCATAATCTATATGTATACTCGACATATATGGTACGTATTCAATTGATACAGCAATGTGAATAACCAACGTCTGACGTTTATCGATATTGATGTAATAGTTCATTCGAGAAAATCTCACCGGATATTAGCAATTGATATTATTTATTTGTTTGCTGTCTTTTCGCTTTTTAAACAAGTGATAATAAAATCGAAATAATAAATAGAAAATATACTGTTAGAAAATGAATATTTAATTTTATTGATGAAGACGTATTGATTGATGAATTGATTGATTCTAAGGATAAAGCAATACCACATGATTCATATTCATTTTGTTTTGCTTGTTTATATTGACGTTTAAGTTGTAATGTTAAACATTGCGATTCGTCGAGTAATGAACGAAAACAATCACGTAAACGTGAATAGATGTTACAATCGTTGTCTAGTTGATCAGCAAACGTTGAATCTTGTATGCAATTTTCAAATTTAAATTGGCAAGATTGAGAACGAAATGGTTGTAATGTACTGAGAATATTAAGTAGTTGATCGTCGGGATGAATTTCCGAAAAGCTGTATTTCGATATTGTTAATATGACGAAGAATTGATAGGAAATAGTTAGACTTCGATTTACAATCATGAAAGAAAATAATTATATTCAATTGAATCGACACAACGATGAAATGAATACGTATATCTACACAGGAAGAAGAGTTCTAATTTACATTGCTATCGCTGTTGAATGCACAACATGTCGACAGAGAGACGAGACGAGACAATGATGATGAAGAATGGCGAGGCAGAGAAATGATAGAGCCTTTTTTCTCTCTCTTTCTCTCTCTTGTTCTGTCCTGTTCAAGCATAAGTTAGAAGGAAGACTAAAAAATATCCACTCATATGTTCACTATGATTATAAGAGAGAATTTGCGCTATACTAACTAGTGATTATGATGAATGAATGAGTGAATGGGTGACCAGCGGCGACGGTTACTCTTTGTTCGGCGTAAAAAAAAGAATAGGCGGAGGAAATCCGTCGCATCACAACATGAAATCAAACCTACGCGAACAAGACATCAGTTATCAACAAGCAGAACGGTTCATTTTAACTTAATTTATTGATCGATTCTAAAAATCTAGTCAATATTTTATACTATTGAACATTTCTTTTTATGAAACAAAATGGATAATTTATTCTTCTCTTGATGACACATTTTATGAGGGAATATCTTTTGATCTGCTACGATGTCATGGATCGTTTCCTATTCTTGTCAATAATGACCATTAATATGTCAAGTATGTCTCTTTATAGACAATCAATATGTTTTATATGATAATCACGTATTCATCGTGAGTTATAAACACTTTCAATCGCTGATAAACTTTCAAGTGACTAGTAAATATAGTAATACGAAGAAGAAGAGAGAGAGAGAGAGTACGATCAAAGTAGTTTAGATAAAATAAATCTTGCATGACAAAATCAATAATAATTAGAAACGAATAAGAAAAAGACATTTTGAATCAGGCAATCCTATGACAGTTCATTTTATTTCACTCTGATCTGTTTCTTTCAAGGCTCCTTCGACATTTTTCTTTTCTATTTGCTATTTAAACAATCAAACATAAGCACATCCTTTCTTGTATTGTTTCTTATGATAATGTCATCAGCTCGGCGGTATTCATCAATAAATAAATGCGTATATATTTAAGAAACAACTGAAATACTAATGTATATGTGACACAAAAAATGACCGATGAAATAAAACTAACATGTCATTCTCTTTTTCTTCTTCTTCTTCTTACATAAGATATCGTTTTTCACTCGTGCATTGAGACGTTTGACTCTTGATCTTATTTTCTCTTAACATGTTTCATCGCCTATCGACCATGGCCAAATAGAAAGAGAAGAAAAAAGAACCTGATATGCATTACGATTAGAATGGTACCATCGCGTTTCGACATATCTATAATTTATCTTTATAAAAAAAAAATAGGAGAAGAAGAGAGAGAGCGATGGATGCAACATCTGTACAAGTGCATTACACGTACGCTTGCATATCTCTCTACAGGGAAAGCTAGTCTTTCTCTGTAATGTAGTCAATGGGTGGTTAATAATCACACGTTCGTCTAGGCTGTTTGCTCTACGTTATCATAAGTCTTGAGGGATAAATAATTCCGATTTAGAAATTGATTTTATCGTAGAAATAAGATGAGATCTAACTCAGACGAAGTCAAAAAATATCAAATGACAACATAAGTTAATTATTCTATGCTGCTAATGTTTATATTAGAAAATATTACATGGATATGATCGACACGAGAAAATATGATCTTTATGGCCTCCAAATACAATTGAATATCACTCATTGCCGTTGGAAGTAGAAGAAAAATGCAAACGAATGATTGTGATATTTAATCAAGTTTATCATTGCTTTTTTTTTTCTTCATTTGCTGAATAAACCAACAAGAATAACTTACCCATCAGTAGTTCCAATATAGAAATCATTGATGCGACTTGAAAATAAATTAGATGTTGAATCGCTGGTTATATCAATACTTTCGATCTTAGAAGAAAGAAAAATATTTTCATTTTAATGCAAACGGTCTATAGAATAATAGAAATCGTAAACGTTTGATTTTTGCTTTGAGAAAAATTCATTAGGCGAAACTACTTTTTTTGTTGGGAAAAAAATATTACTTGCCTCTCCAATATGTCCATAAGATTCCTTAAATCGAGACCAAAGACTAACTATTGAAAATATATTAAGTGTCATTTGGATAATTAATCTAAATAAATATAGTTTGCTTTCGATTACTTCTATAATATAAATATTTGTAATAGTAATTAAAAGCACAAATATGATAGACGACTTTATTTATAACGTACGGATGGATCATGACAACAGCAATCAATAAGAATTCAATTTTCTGCGAAACAAGCAGAAATATCGTTTTGGACTTAGATTCAACGAACAGCAATCGATCTTTTAGAAAACATTTCAATGTTGTCTGCTGATACCATTCTTCGGGTACGTAGAAGATAGAGAGCCTTGCTTTTTTTTATCGAAATCAAAGTTCATCTTTGAAAATCATTTTTTGAAATTATAAAATTTTTAAAATCTGCTACGAACAACTGAATAGTACACTTTGTAAAGCTAGCTTTGCTATGAAAAATTGAGCCACACACGACAATATGATGATAATGGGTATCGAGTATTACTACAGAAGAAACATCTGAATAGATATTCGGAATGAATCGAAAAACTTGATTATAGTTAGTAGCTTCTACCACCCACCAGTAGATTTTGAAGAGCCAAAAAAATCATACCGACATCACTGATGAATATTTTGATGTTTTCATTAAAGAAAAATTTAGCAGATGTGTTGACTAACAGTGATTCATATTTTTCATATCGATTTGAAAAGCTAAGCCTCAAATTAATCATCTGGAAATCACTAAAGGCAACTAAACAGCCGTGCAATTCAATAGCAAGCATTTTATTCGGCGATTTCAACCACAAAAATGATCAGATCAGATCGAATCAAAACTTTCAATCATGCAAAACATAACATATAGTTTTGAGTTCTTATAAATGATCTATTGATTTCTATTCCATAGCAATTAGATATTTGATTGTGCAACGACCAAGCAAAGTATTCTAATCGAAATAAATGATTCATTAGATTTATTGTATACGCCGATATTTCCTTTTGTCGATAGAATCTTTTTCTATATTTATTTGTAACGCGTAAAAAATTACCTCTTCATCAAAACAATTTTTTACAGTGCATATACACCTTCGAAAGATTGTTAGAACAATATTATAACAAACCGTAAATAATATTTGTTTTAATCCATTCCGTTTTACATAGGCGTAAAGATTTTCATTAGTAGTATATAGCTGAAAAAATAATCATCGACTAGAATTTCTCATTGGATGAAATATGGTTCAGTGGTACGTGTGTGATAAAACTCCGATTAAAATCACCTATGAGAACATTATACAGATGCTGAATTTGTTTTAACGAATTCCCCTGAGGTGACTGAAACATGTAGATTAGGCTGATTGAGAAGGTTCTTCAAACGATAAACTGACTATTTTGTTAGCGTTTATCTTGTCGTTAGATTCTTCTTTTTTTTTTAAATGCGATCATTTTAATGGAAAGTTTTCGAAGCAAGGATTTCAATCTCTTCCTGGCGTATCATCATTTAAGTTCAAGAGTTCCATAAAGAAAATTTCTCAATGGAATTAGGTAATAATGTCCGTATTAGATTTCCCTGTAGTTCCTATTCTTCGATATGAATATGAAAAATAGATGTTTGCTTCTTTGCAACTCACAGTTTTCAAAATACTAACACATCGACTAGTCTCACAGAGAACGTCAGAGTTGAGAACTGCATTTCAATAAAGTTCGATTTCAAAAGTCGCTTATCACAAACACCTGGGAGAAGAGCCACAGTATGACATTTTATCGAACAGCTTATTGCGAAGGATAATCATAATTTGGAAAAATGAAACTATCTATGAGAACGAGCAAATTTTAGTGTTTTCTCTGATCCATATGTAATCTATTCAATAAGGTAAGATTTGTAGTACGGTTAATTAATCCTTTGATGTGATTTTTTCGTAAGCAATTTAAAAATTTATATCTATAGCATAAATATAAGATCAAGCAATAGCACTGTCGAGCGCAAATCTCGTGTGTATCATTGATTTTCACTTGAGTGCTATCTAAAATATACTTATCATTCATAACATAGCAACTATGATCTACATGAAATTAGATAAATGAAAGACATATTTATATAGCCAATCATATTATATCTAAGAAAAAAATGTTTTACTGAACCAACGTCGGTTTCTTAAACATTATGACGCTTAATAAAAGTTTCGTGGGGCATTTTTCGAAGCCCTTTCATAGGTTTCATATGAAGTTTACGAAACCTTGAAACTGTTTTGAATCTATTGTAATTTAAATTTCCGATGGTACGCTTATTCTTGAGAGTACTGCGTGAATTTCATTTCTTCATGTCGATTAACACGATGAGTTGTTCCCTTCTTTGCGAAAGAATTTGACTTGTAAGATATTCATCAATAAAAAAATCGCTTGGAAAATATCTCAGTAGAAATTTTAATTCACCTACGGCTTCAATCTGATGTAAAAATTTTAATTGCAGGAATCTTTGAGTTTCTAATCTTGTTCTAACTATTCAGAGGTGTAATTCACCATGTTGTTCGACAGTTGAAATTTCATTAAATCAAAAATTAATTTGCGTATCGCTATTGGGTAGTCTTTTAAATTTTGCTGATGTGTGTTAACTCAGATAGGGAAATATCCTCAGATATCAACTCAACTTTTATCTCCTGTAAAACTGTTTCAATGAAAATTCCTCGATTATTTAGTTCGTAATAGTTATTCACGATCTATTCGCTGTTAAGTAACCAATGAAAAACATTGTTATCGACCTCATTTATTCATGTGCATAAGTCACTTAGACTGTCGCTTTTCTATGTAATTTAAAATATAAATTTTATTATTTTAATCATTTAAAAAAGTAAAATATAAAAAATTTCACATATTTTCCTTAAAATTTTCAAGGTCTACAATTTTTCTTTTTTCCTTCCTTAGTTCTGTGACGACATTCGCTAAAATTGTTGTACGCGTATCACACATTTTTTTTCGTCCTTATTTCTCTCTCTCTCTGCGCAAAGATCACCTATTTATCTCTAGTTATACACTCGTACTTTTCTCACATTTGATACATTCGTTATTTCAATCTCTATTCAGGTGAGATTTCCCGTTTTTTTATTATAACCCCAACTAAGAAAATCATGGCCTTTTGGGTCAAAGCGAAAGATCTGCTAATACGACGTCCATCAATCGCTGTCTATAAACATCTTAAACAACTTTCATTTGATTATCGTGATGCAATAATTGATACTGGAAGAAAAATGGTTGAACATCCTATTAAAACACTGTTTTATTCTTCAAATGTATATTTACTTGTATATGCTTATCAAACAATGCCGACATTACAAACGTATAGAGACCATTTAGTAGATATACGTCAACAACAAATCTTAACATCAAGTCTTATTCGTAATAAAAATGTTGAAACTTATATTGATACCATTGAACAATTATTATTACGTGACAAAATACATTTTGTTGATTGTTTTCTTTTCTCCTTAGTGATTTATAGAACTCAACATCGAATGAATGACAATTCCTTTAAGTTTTATGAGAATTTATGTTCATATTTACATTTAAAACGACATGCAAGAATTGTTGATATCGGCGCATTTAATAGATGGTTTATATTAAATAGAAAATTACATCAAGCAGATATTTTTTATGATATTAACAATGAAAAAAATGCTTTGTAATAGAGAAAAAAAAGTTTCGAGCGATAGAACGAAAGAAAAAAAAATTCAATTATCATTTCCTTTTTGTTCTCATTGCAGATAAAGATAAAAACAGAATATCGGTCGCCACCTTATTCGTCGTCGCTGCAAACAGATGTTTTTTAGAGCTTTCTTTTTCTATGCATCTTTATTTTCGCTCGTGCACTTTCTTCTATTGATATGATATCGGCATACAGATTCATTTAATGTGTACGTGTGTATGTAAAGAGAGAAAAAAAAGAATTCGTTCTTCTACAGATGAACAATCGATAGTATTGTTTAAATTTGAACGAGTAGTTTTTTGTTCTTTGTCCCTTTCTCTTCTATTTATATGTGTGTGTAGATATATATATATGTGTGTGTGTGTGTGTGTCTATGCATCACATTTGTTGTTGTATTGACTTTGTTCTTTACGTTTTTTTTTCTCATCGAACGAAGGAGTCACATTCATTGTAATAAAATATTTTAGTTGTCTTTTGTTTTTGTTTCCTTAGGATTATGTTTTTTTTAAAATTTTATTCTATTTAGGGCTGAATAAATCATGGCCACTGCAATGGATGACAATAATTTAAGAGAAACTGAAATCGCTTCAAAAACATCGTCAGTGTCAAAGAAAATTGAGATTGATGAGGTGCCGGATTATAATGAAGCATTTCCTCAATTGATGTCTGCTGCTGGACATGTTGATATTAATCGTTCGAATACGTTTTTTTCAACATCATTTCCATCGGCATCATCAAATGGAAATAATTCAACAAGCGCCATAGGTAATACAACAACATCATTGTTTTCAACAACTAAAGCTGATGAAGACCGACGTCGTAAAATGGCTATTCATGCATCATCAGTCACAACGAAAATTGTAAGTCTTTTTTTTTGTTATTGTATAAACGATAAACTTATCACTCTTTCGATACGGTGGCATTTGTAATAGTAGAAAATATATATTTTAAGTTTACATATATGATGTAATAGAGAATCATAAGGATTTCAGAGTCGATCGTTTCTATTTTACGAATGCGCTCATTTGCATCTGTAGTCAATAGTTAGCAATAAATGTCTTGCCATAAGAAAAATTTAATACCATCTGTAATCTCTTGTCGAAATTCATCAGTTGCACAACAATACTTTAATACGATTAATCAATTCGTATGAGGCTAAAAATGTCACATTGACGTCAAGGTTATAATAAAGGTTTTGATTTTTAATGCGAGACTAGACATTGTCATTTATCACAATTATAAATTATACAAAAATTCCGATTAAACCTAAAATTATCACCTGATGTCTAGTGCGAACATTCAGAGATCAAATAAATATCTTGAGGGTGTCCCAGGAATAATGGGTCTCTCAGTATTTTACCAATATCTCCGTCAGTTTTCGTCGCACAGATTTAACTCTTTCCACCAAAAGATTCCTCATTCAGTTCTCTACCAAACTGTATGAAACGTTTTAATGTAAAAAGGAACCCTGAAAAATTCTAGGCTACAGACTACAATACATCAAAATGATGGGTTTTGCAACAGCGTTTTTTCAAAAAATAATTATCTTTTATCTATGATTTAGCAGGCGTCTAGTTGTGCTTTTCGATATTTTCAAATATCTTCGTTCGCTTGACCTGTAGTGGAGGTCGTTTGAACAGGATAGTACAGTACAAATGGTCATATGTCTTACAAAACAACGTGAAATCGTCGAAATTCGTTTTATCAAGCCTCATTTTTATACAAAGCAAAGAATATATACAGGCCATTGCGTAGGCTTGGTAGGGTAATCATCTGCCCTCAAATGAGCAACAATATTTTAGTATAAAAGTTAGTTTAGGACATAGACGTCTGAATTTTCCAAAGTAAAGTCAAAGTTCTACCGAAAAATTCGAACTATGTGGAAAAGAAAAAGTTTGACTGTATGAGAACTAAAGTGTCGAAAGGAATTCTTAATTCCCATCGAGAAAGAGTTTTTCTATGGCTACACAATCACTCATTCGGTTTTTCTGTATCTTGCACGTCTCACCGCTAAGATAATAAAAGTTTACAAAATCCGTCATTTTGATGTCCCGTAGTCTGTAGCCTAGAATTTTGCACGGTTCCTTTTTACATTAAAACGTTTTATACAGTTTTGTAGAGAATCGAATGAGGAATCTTTTGGTGAAAAGAGTTAAATCTGTGCGACGAAAATTGGCGGAGTTATTGGTTAAGTACTGAGAGGCTCATTATTCCTGGAACACCCGATAGTATACGAACTTTTTTTCAAGTTTATCATACTAATATCGACACTTGATTACAAAGAAAAAAGGCAAACAATATTTATCAAGTCTTATCATTTTTGAGTCGCATAAAACTACTCGGTATTCACAATCTGACATTGCTTAAATAAGAAAAATTCTAGTGTATATTTGACTTTTTTTTTATATGCATAGATTGTATTCAGAGTGGTCTTAACGCATCATACTTCATAGGATGTATAATCTCAATAGAATTGTTTTTTATATAAATTGAAGCTTTGATGAAATGATTTTATTTTAACAGATTGAAATTCCTCCAGAGGAGCGTGCCTTGGATAATAATGGTCGCCGTACAGGTAATCAATCATCACGCAATGCTGGTGCTAATAATAATAATAGTGGACAAACAATACAAAAGCTTTGTGCACGAATTCAAAAAGAGACATGTAAGAAAAAGTCAACATAGATTTTTGAAAAAACAATTTTCGGTGTTTTTTGTTTTTTAGCTACAAATATAACTTTTCTTTATAAAGATCAAACATTAATAGTGACTATCACAGGTCGACCTGAGCATGTACGCGCAGCACAAGTACAAATTGTTCGCGAAATTCAAAGGCCGGTTCAACTATCAGTTAATGTCCCATTAGATTTTCATCGCTTTATAATTGGTCCAAAAGGTGCAACTTTAAAACAATTAGAACAAGAAACATTAACACGTATTACAGTACCGCCACAAGATAAAGCATCAAGTGCAATAACTGTTTTAGGTGCAAAAGATAATGTTAAATTATGTGAACACAGAATTCTCGAATTATATCATACACAATTTAATAAAGGCTTTGAACGTCTATCGATTCCATATTTATATCATCCATGGATACGTAATTTACTTGTTGAAGACTTACATCGTCAATTAAATGTAACTGTCGATTTACCACCACCAATTAAACAAACCGATGAAATAACAGTACGTGGTGAACGTGAATCAGTTGAACAAGCTAAAGCAAAAATTCTTCAATTTTATAAATCTTTGGTAAAAAGAAATCAAACAAAAACGAAAGCTTTTTTATTTTTATCATTTTTCTTTTGTAGGAAGGAAAAATAATGACATTTCCCCTTGAAATACCTTGTGAACAACATCGTTTTATATTAGGCAAGAAAGCTGCTAATTTAAAGGAAATTTTCGATAAAACCAATGTTATTGTTCGTGTACCAAACCAAGAAGAACATTCAACAACTATTCAAGTCATGGGTGAAACAGCTAAAATTGGTGAAGCTATCACAATGATTTATAAAATGGTAGATCAACAATATTTTGTCGTATTTCATAGGAAATATTTTTATTTTCTATTAGGCTAATGCAGTAACTGCCGCCCATATCGATGCACCACGTTGGATGCAAAGTGCTGTTAAAGGCGAACGTAAAATTGATCTGGACAGTTTACGAAAAACATATCCAAATGTACGAATATCATTTCGTGATGATCATATTGCAGTCGAAGGACCGCCAGAAGAAGCTGAACACGTACGAAATCAAATACAAGCGGTTGTTGAGGAATATAAAACTAAAAATACGACTTATGCAGAAATGGAAATCGATCCACAACATTATAAACAATTAATTGGAAAAAGTCAAGCACGCTTACATGAAATGCAAGAACAAACTGGATGTGATATTAAATTTCCATTTGATGATGATCGATTAGTTAAATTAATTGGTACAAAAGAAAGTGTAGAAAAAGCACAACAATTATTAACTGAACGAGTGAAAAAATTGGTAAGATTTTTTCCATTTTGAAAGACTCGATGAAATAGAATTCTTTTCTCAGAAAAAAAAAATGTGTAAACTCTCGTGTTCATCTATTGTAATCAGAGTTGCGACAGTTTTTCTTATAGTACTTGATAAGATAGAGACCAAGAACAAGCCGATATCTTGTCTAGTTGTTTGTAGTTCGAATACTGACGTAAAAATGGCTCAGTGGTAGTCTTACTTCAAACGGCAGTATTACATGATGATTATGTTATGACTATCGTTGACGTTTATTAATATCTATCAAATAGATCCGCCTTCTGTTTCAACTGACCTTATTTGTAGAGAGAAGATATCAATTAGTTTCTAAGAAACATCGCAAATTGATAATATTCTTATTGATAATTTCGAATTCCCGACGCCGCCAACTTACCATTCTCTGTTATGCATAATTAGATAGAATCCAGTCGAAACCTTTTTTCTTTTGTAAAGGTACATTCCGTATGTACCGAATACGAGATGTTGTTGTTCCATGTAAAGCTCAAGGCTATGGGTTAATGCCATTTATTTGATATGACTTCTTATTTTTACATAATAGTTTGTTGTAAAACAACTAAAAAATGAATTCTCTGTTCTAGGCAAACGAACGTACAACTGATCTAACAATTGATCCTCAATATTATCCACAGATAATAGGTGCAAAAGGAAAGAATTTAGAAGAAGTTCGTTCAAAATTTCATAATATACAAATAACATTTCCCGAAGCAAACGGCAAAAGTGATAAAGTTAAAATACATGGTGATAAAGATGAAGTGGAAAAATGTTCAAAAATCCTACAACAAAAAATCAAAGATCTTTATTCAACAGAAATCGATGTACCAAAACGTTTGTATCCGATGTTAATTGGTAAAGGCGGTGCAAATATTCAACGATTACGTGAAAAAATCCCCGACGTACGAATTGATATTCCGGCCATCGATGATAATAAAGATTCAACACATATTCGTTTAAGTGGTAAAAAACCGGATGTTGACAAAGGACGAAAAATACTTGAAGAACATATTAATCAAATCAATACATCAATGGAAAATTCCATTGAACAACATATTACAATTGATCCTAAATGGCATAGTCGATTTTTTCAAAATCGTCGTAAATTATTAACTGATTTACAACAACAATATGGTGATATGTTAATTAAATTGCCCGACCGTAGTTTGAATTCCGACCAGGTTTTATTACGTGGACCAAAGGAAGTTCTCGAACAAGTTCGAAAACGTTTAGAAGAATTAATCGATACATGGGAAAATACAATCACGAAAGAAATGACTATTCCACATCGTCATCATGGCTATTTGCTTGCACAAGGCGGCACATATATTCAACCGATACAAAAAGAATATAATGTTCAAATTAAATTTCCACCACGTGGAAACAATCAAAAAGAGGAACAAGAACCAACAACAACAACAGCAGCTGAGGATGAAAAACAAAAAGATACTATCCGTTTAATTGGTCGTTCGGAAGATATTGATAAAGCCATGGAAGCACTAGAGAAAATGATCCCAGCCGAAAGCTCAGTTGATATTCCATTCGAAGCACATGGTATGCTGGTTGGTAAAAGTGGTAGTAATTTACAATTATTAACTAAAAAATATCCCGATGTTCATGTTACATTTCCACCTCCAAATTCATCACAAAATACTATACAATTAAAAGGTCAACAAGAACAAGTTGAAGGTATTAAAAATGAACTAGTCGAAATCTATGAAAAATATCAAGCCGATAAGCAAGCTCGTTCACATGAAATACGTTTTACCATTAAACCTCAATATCGCTCATTGCTATTTGGTTTTCGTGGTAAAACAATCAGTGGCTTACGACAAAAACATGATGTTAGAATTGATGTTAGTAATAATCAACCAGCAATCGCTGTACCAACATCAGCTGATAATGATGATGAAAATAATAAAGAAGAAGAAGTAGTAGAACAACAGAAAGACGATCAACAAACAACATCACAAGAAGATACTTCAGCATCCAATGATACAAATCAATCGTCCGATATTGAAATAGTTGTAACTGGCTATGAGGATAAAATTGGAGCATGTCGAGATGAAATTTTACAATTAATTAAAGATTTTGAAGCTAAAATAACAATGGAAATTGAAATCGATCCACGTATACATTCACGTATAATTGGTTCAGGTGGAGTAAAATTACAACAAATTACAAAAGAATATGAAGTTGAAATTAAATTTCAAGCTCATAATCAGCCCAATAAAGTACATGTTATTGGTTTAGACCAAGATAAAATTGATGCTTGTATTGATCATTTATTATTATTAGAAGAAGATTTTCTTCAAGATCTTCCACATCGAGCACCGAATGTGAAACTTCAAAATGAGTCATCAGGTCAACAATCAACAAATACTCAACAACAACAACAGCAACAAGAAACACCAACTGTTAGTAATGTTAAAGTAGTCAATAAAAATAAAAAGCAATATCAACAACAACAACAACAAGCCCCATTTCAAGTTAAAAATGCACCATGGACTAATGGAAAAGAACCTGGAAATGAACATCAATCCAGTGATCATTCACGACAACGTAATGGACACGATAATTCAACGAAAATATCAACATCTATGGCACCTAAACTAGATGATCTGGGTAAGATGAATAAAATTTATGCCTGTCTTTTTTTCTTCTAAGAACGAAGTTACACCATTACCAAAACCAAATAAGAGGTTTTTGACACTCTAGAAACAATGTTTATATAGGCACATATATTTATGAATAATCTGTAGAATTTTGTATTAAGAAAGCACGACTATTAGATGAGGTGATGATAATAGATGTCATCGAGCATCCTAGGAAACACTGCAGGAATAATAAATCTAAGTATGCGAAGAAAGAAGATAAGTGAGAATGCAATACGAATGATAATTTTTGAATACACTTGACATAATAATTTCCCTATCTACAGATTAATTTTACTGACATACAATAGATAGGTACCGTAGTCACCAGGATACCAATGAGCCCACATAGTAGAAGGCGTTTCTTTATCTATGGAAAAAAGGTCGCCACCTAATTTAATCTAAAATTATTGTCTCCAAGAGTTTGAATGCTTGAACTTATTGAAAATGTATTTAGTCAGCAAAAGCCTCTTCATAAGAAGTAACAATCATCTGCTTGCTAAATAATTTGAAATATCAATAATATGAGAGAATTTTTGCTTTTTGTGTACTGCAAAAAAATGAGTACACTCTAGATTCGGTCAGTGTGTCCGGCCGTTAACACGATAACTTTTGAAAGCCTCATCCAATTGTCATGAAATTTTGTACACATAATGATCTCATTAATATCTCAGTCGAGTTCGAAGATGAGAAGGATCCGTCAAGAAATAGATGAGTTATCGAAAAAATTGTCATTTTTGACTATACCATCCTTGAGGGGGAGTACAGGGATTTTTCAAAAAAAAAATTCTCTCAGAATTATCCACAACATATATAAATCGACTCAGTTTTTAACGCTGATTCCGAATCTGATACTAGTTTTGAACTAAATCGTAGCTTTCTAACGAAACATCGCCTGAAAAAGGTCTCAAAATGCACAAAAACTGAATTCAGAACCCAAATTGCCTAGTTTCTCATGATGATTTTGGCGTTCAGACATTCTAGAATGACTCACACATCCCATGCACTTTTTGCAGTACACATAACTCTCGGATGAAATCCGAAATTTCCACATTTATTTCTCTGCTAAAATCAGAGAATAACTTATTTAGAAACTCTACATATAATAGCTTAACTTTTTGAAGCGAACATTATTCATAAAATTAATCTTATTCGATAATGATTCAATGATTTGAATAGGTAAAAATAATCTCTGTATTTCATTTTAGGCGAATATCCATCATTCAGTAATGGACTTCCATTAGCAGCAAATGATAATTCAGCGCAAGTGCAACAAACAACAGTGAATACAGTACCAGTTATTTGGGGTCCTCAAAAACGAAATAAATAAGAGCGACACAATTCGAAACAAAAAGAAACATTATTCGTATGTCTTGTCCTTAGTGTCACGTCGAAAAACTGTGATTTGTTCTCTTTTTCTCCAAACATTATTTATATACTTGTCCATGTTTGCTCAAATTGTCTAACTTGCTAGAAAAAAAAGCCTTTCTTTTCTTCCCACTCTTACCTTCCCTCTTATTTTCTACTTCAATGTCTGTTTTTCTTCTTTGCGTGTTTTTCTTCATCTACTCATATAAAACATATTATTCTTTATTCTTATTGGGTTTTTGTTATGACTTCTGTATCGATTAGAATGTATGAGACAAAACTAAATTTCAAGGGTGAAGTATCGGTTATCATTATGCAATACTATAACATTTTGTTTTGTTGTTTTCTTTTGTTCTCTCGCGAGTTTTTTTTTTGTCTTCTGTTTTTCTTCTCATTATGTGTATATACACCATTTGTTTTGGTTGAACTATGTTGTTTTTTTTTCTTTATGGATTGTTAATGAACTAGTTTAAAACAAAAACTCTGATCTCTCTTATCAGTTTTGTCTCGTCGAACTCTATTACATATGTATGTTTGCGTATGTTAGAACGATCTTGACTGCTTTGTTATTTACCTTATCGAGGCTTACTTCTGTTTTTGTTTTCTTTGATTTATTATTATATGTGTACACATGAGAGGAGTTCGTCTTTTGTTTTTAAAGCAAATCATCTATCGTTTTATATCAATCGTGTGCCCGTGTGCTCATGTCTATGAGGCTTTTTATAGTCTGGTTTCGTTATTTCTTTGTTTGTTATTGGATTTTTTTTGTTCTTTTTTGAGAATGATTATCCGTTCATATGTATGCCTCTCCAACGAGGAGAAAAGAGATAAAAGTTAAAGATTTGCTAGTTGTACGCGCTCCGCTCCTTTTAGTGTGTTCGGTTTGATTTCGTTGGTTTTGTTTTTTTCTTCTGTTTTTTGTTTTTGGAAAGAATTATTATATTACTCTATAAACCTATTCAACCATTATATTGTTACGAAATTATTGTTTGTTTCTTTTTTGCAGACTTGCGCTCGCTCTTTTATCTCGTTGTTTGATTTTTTCTCTTCATAAAAAAGGAAAACAAATAAATGGTTATTGAGAGAATATCACAACCACAAAAATGATCAAGTTTTCTTAGCTCATAATGAATATAAAAATCTAGCAAAACAAAATTAATTTGTCTATTGTTGCGAGAAAAATGGTCGTTTCGAAGTTTTTGACATGAATATGAATTACCCTTCATTTTATGATGCATATTTTTCTCCGAATGATTTATTTCGCGATCAATTAAAAAATTACAGCATATCTATTGTTTACTTTTCTCTTTCGTTTTAATGACGTCATTACCTATTTATTCATAACAAATCTTTCATTGTATTCATTTTATTTTAGATGGAAACAGAATCGGCAGCAAGTTCTGCCGTTCCACCACCAGCGACAACAACCACAAGTGCAAGTGCTGAACCAAAACTTCCAGTATGTATACTCGTACTTGGTATGGCAGGTTCAGGAAAAACAACTTTTATACAACGTATAAATGCACATTTACACACTGAAAAAACGCCACCTTATGTTATTAATCTTGATCCAGCCGTTCATGAATTACCATATCCATGCAATGTTGATATTCGCGATACAGTGAATTATAAACAAGTTATGAAACAATATAGTCTCGGTCCCAATGGTGCCATTGTAACATCATTAAATTTATTTGCAACGACATTTGATCAACTACTATCCTTATTAGAGAAAAATCAAACAAAACATCGTTATTTTATTTTTGATACGCCCGGTCAAATTGAAGTCTTCACATGGTCAGCATCGGGTTCTATTATAACCGAAGCATTAGGTGCAACCTATCCTACTGTCATTGTGTATATCATGGATACACCACGTTCATCGAATCCGATAACATTTATGTCAAATATGCTTTATGCTGTATCAATACTTTACAAATATCGTTTACCATTTATAATCGTATTAAATAAAACCGATATAATACATCATCGTTTTGCACTTGAATGGATGAATGATTTTGAATTATTTCAATCGGCTATCGAACAAGAACATTCCTATTCGACAGATCTATGTCGATCGTTAAGTCTTGTATTAGATGAATTTTATACAAATTTACGTTGTGTTGGATTTAGTTCCATAACCGGTGATGGTTGTAAAGAATTTTTCGATGCTATCGATGATGCATGCCATGAATATGAACATGTTTATAAAGTTGAGTATAATAAATGGCAAGAAAAAAGAGCGAAACGTGAAACAAGTAAACGTGACAAAGATTTAAAACGAATAAAAGATGATTTAAATCAAGAACCAAGTGTTATTGGTGAAAAACGTATTCGATATGATGATATACATAACGATGAAGAAACAGACGAAAATGATGATGGTGACGACGATGATGACGACGACGATGATAAGAATAACAATGACTTTGAACGAGAAGATGAATCATTCAAACGGTATTTATCTAAGACTGCATCAAAACCTACTACCATGGATACATAAACATCTGTGTATATAACAAAACAAAAACAATTTAACTGTGTTGTTTATATTTATTTGAGAATCAAATAAAAAAAGAAAATATTAACATCCGATTTCATTGTAGAAACAAACCAGTAAACACTTGTTCATATATCATAGATTTTTCTTGACAATTTCGGAACTATACAGATTAATAGTATATTTAAACTATGGAAAATATCGGATTTTCTCGTTTTATCATCTGTCTGACTCGATTGAATTCAGCCATTAGGTTTTCTTCATTGCAACAAAAACGATTTACAAATTTGATCATTTCAAATATATTTGTATCTGTAACGACAAGCATCTTTCAACTAAGAAATGACTCACAAGCTTGAGCTTTGCATTGATAATTATCATTGGTCTAATGTGAATAGAGGTGTCAGCCGAGGTGCTCATCGGCGGCGGCTTTAAAAATTTTGATTTATTTTTTAATGCTCAGCGGCGGCTGACTCAAATATTTTGGCTGCACGGCGGCGGCGGCGGCTTTAAAAATTTAATTTTTTGTCACCGCCGGCGGCGGCGGCTGGAAGTTTAAAAAAGCACTAGTTTTGTGAACAAGAACACTCTGTCTATTGCCATATCCTACCGTTAGTATTTTCAAACAAATATGTGAAGCAACTTTATTTTACATCTTGGCATAATAAATAAAGTACATTTAAATAAATTAGGAATACACCAATTCCTAGTACATGGTCCGAAAGATG
>OENM01000310.1:85090-95850 GCA_900239745.1 Rotaria magnacalcarata | reverse complement strand
AAAAACTTTATTTACAACTTGAAATCGATAGTTATAAAGAATTTATCGATGGAAATGATTTAAAAGAAAATATTATTAATTATATGTCACAATTAAATAACTTCACATTTAATATGCGTGTTGTTAAGCATTTTCGTAATCTATTGAATTTACCTTCAAATAAATATATTCAGCATACATTGAAAGATTTTACAGATAATCAAATAATTTCTTGTATTGATTATTTCCAAAAAAAAGAGGATACAGTTACTTTCATACTTATTCGTATCCATATAGAATGCATTATTATTTTAATATTACAAACAATTTTCCATGTGGATTATTTCTACGTGTTCAAAGTGTACCACTGTATGACGAAAATCCATTTGAATATGAAAGATTTAGCTGTAAGTAATGATATACCACAAAAATAAACTATCTAGAAAATCAAAGAAGATTGGCAATCAAGATTTATCAATTATTAAATGTCCTTATCTTATTCAACTGAATCTGTTTGAAGCTCATGACGATTATATCGAACAATTTCTACTAGATACGGATATGTGTTTGTCGAATAATATTGATATTTTTGTATGTTATTAAACTCTAAAAGGAGTTACGGAAAATTTCGCAAGACACAACACAAATCAATTGTGCAAAACTGTATGTCTATCTGGCAAATATGAAATTACTAAACATCTGACAGACTATTTGCCTCTGGCAATAATAGCTTGATAAAATTGTAAATAATCATGCAAATAAAATACAAAAGAAAGTTAATTGATTTATATGGATAAGCGCATAAATAAAACATTGAATGACGTTCCATATTCGATGATTAAAAGTTCAAACAATATGATTGTTCTAAAAAAAGAAATGAAACTGAAAAAACTATATAGAGAATAAATATTTAAGAAGATTGAGGGATTTATCAAACAAATAGATTGAAAGAAGTCAGGCAAAGATTTCTTTCTAACTTAATTGAATACGATTAGCTTTAGAAAAATCAACATGCAACATACTGTATTATCGATATGTTAATTGTATATGAAATTATGAAAATATAATTTAAACTTTGAAAGATCATTCTTATGCAATGACATTTCTACGTAAGTTTTTGCAGTATAATTTAATTATCTACCTATTTAGAAACGATCGATTAGAACCAATGGTTCGTGTGAGTATGAGTACGAGTATGATGAACGAAAGACAACCAAACTACAGAACATCACTTCAAATATGTGAATTAATTGCTCATAATTTAATTCAAAAATAGACCCATACAAGATGCAACTAATTATTTTCGTTTAAAAATTGTTCAAATCGATTTTCTATATCATCATGATTATCATGGATGAAAATAAATTTTTGTTTTATTAATTCTAAAAACGTTTGTCGTTTATTATTAATCATTTCGGCATAAAGTTTTTTTTCATTTGCTATTTTAAATTTTTCATTGTGTAAAAATTCATTATTTAAATGTTTTGAAATAAATTTTCGTAGTTTTTGATCTATTTGATAAATCATATTTTGTTGATTAATTTCTGTTGCTCTACGACGTTGTTCATCGTCGATTATATTGACTAATTGTTGTTCTGGTTCATTGCAAGCTTGTTGAATACGTTGCAAAATTCGATGTAAATGTTCACTTGTTAAACCTCGACTTGTTGTATCAACCATAAGATCATCAGTTGATAAATCATATTTTGAAAAGATATTTTCTATGGAAACATTTGAAACTCGTTTAGATATGTGACGTTTCTTATTTCGTTCAAGAGCAATAGTTAAATTTGAGTGAAGATGTATTGATGCAAAACCTATTTTTACTCGTTGAGCTATTTGTCGATAACGATGACGCATACTTGCATAATAAAAATTGTCTTCAATAATAAGAATACTATCATTCGTTAAATGTTTCAATGATTGATAAAGACGATCAAGTATTTGTGAAGAATATTTTAAATTTATAGAAGAATTCTTTTCTTGCACATTTGAAAAAATATAATTTTCAATTTCATTTGCAATTAATAAACGATATAATTTCCAATTGGATTCATTTTCTATGATATCATTTTCATAGCCAAGAAATAGATCATCAAACGAAAGAAAATTGTAGAGACACTTATCTTCGTTTTCTTTCTTAGATAAAATTTCTTGAAGCTTTTTTATACAAAGAAATTCGAGATTTAAAATTTGATGATGACCAAAGATCAATTGAAGTATTTTAATAAGTGTTGATTTAAGACATGCTGGTGGTCCACATATTAGAACGATACATTTCATCATTAACATCTACAAAAATAAATAAATAATTTTCTTTTATTTACATAACATATCTTGTGTCTCTTTTTTTTCAGGAAGAACGAGTAGAGAAAAAGAAACGTTGCTTAGAAGACAAAATCAACGAAATCGAGAACAAGAGAGGAAAAGGATCATAGAATTTTGTTATTGTATTTTGACTTTATTTCGATTAGAAATGGATGATGCAAATGATTATGACAAATCTGCCTATGAAGCACCCGATGATGCCACATTATATGTCGAATGTATTCGATTGGTTGAAGGTGGTAATATAAAACGATTTGAAAATGTTGTAACTAAAATAGATGTTATTCGATATGAATTAAGTGATGAAGTTAGTAAACCACTTCTATTTTATGCTATTGAACATAACGATGTGGCGTTTGTTAAAACATTGTTAGATATGGAAATACCATCGGATAAAAAGTATTCGGTAAGTTGATATTTTTTAGAATTTCAAATGAGTAAAAAACAAACAAATGTTTCTTTTTGCTCTCGATTTATTAGTACAAAATGTTTACTTAGTAAACAATAATTAAAAATTCGTATAGAAACAAAAAACAGTTGCCAAGGATAAATAGGAAATTAAGATGATGATTATACGTCAACTTGTTTAACTCTAATTAAAGCATAAAGAGATATTTAATTAAGAAAAAAAGGATAAATCTTGTTAATTTCAATTTTTTGCTGGTCGATTACACCAGTAACAGTAACAAAATACTTCTTATCAAGGTTTTTTTTACTGATTTCTAAACAAAATGAATCGAAAAAAAAATTTTATATTTCTTATCAGATCATGATAGCATCTGCTGACTCTCCAGAAGGTCAACTTGTTAAAAAAACGTTAACAGCTTACGAATATGCTTATGAATTACAATATGATAATCTTGCTGATCTAATTCAACGTCAAACTAAGCTTCCACCATACGAACAACGTTTTTTTCGTATTCTCAAACTGAACGATAATCGCCGGTGTGAAACATTTCTTCGTCGATTAAATAATCAAAAACGAGAAAATGATTTTGCAAAAAGAGGTTTATTCTATGCTGCACAACTTGGTTCAGTACGATTACTTGATCATTTTTTAACACGTTGGAAAATTGATATTAACACTCAATTAGAACAAGAAAATGGATATTCAACAACAGCTGTATTAACATCTATAAAATATAATCAAAATGAAGCTGCAAAATTTTTACTATTTCGTCATGCTGATCCAAGTATAAAAGGTCAGTATGATAATGCATTGGTTACTGCATTACATTATCAATCGAAAAATGATCTTTTACGTTTATTACTTGATAA
This sequence comes from Rotaria magnacalcarata, assembly GCA_900239745.1. NCBI lineage: Eukaryota > Metazoa > Rotifera > Eurotatoria > Philodinida > Philodinidae > Rotaria > Rotaria magnacalcarata. The sequence continues at coordinate 92,265 of OENM01000310.1, read as the reverse complement.
AAATGTTGATTTAACCGTTCGACATCCTGATTATAAAAAATTAAGTTTACGAGAATACTGTGTATTAACAAATCGTGTTAAAGCCAAAGCTGAAATTGATGCCTATATAATACGTTTGATTGGTAATGGAAATTATCAACGATTAAAATGGCTTGTTGATCATGGCTATACATTTATTAATGTTAATATTACTCAAAAACGTACTGGAAAACAATTAGCTAAAGAAAGATACTATGAAAATATTGTTAAATTAATCGATTTTGTTGAAAGTACACAAATGAAAGCAAAAATTAAAATGAACTATTAACAGATTTTATATTTCATCACAAAAATGCTGATTTATTCGAATTTTCGTTTTCTTCATTTCATAAAATCTTAAAAGCCCTTAAAATACAGATTAGATGCATTTTACAGAGTGATGTATTAAAAGAAAATGCAAACAAGTGCTATGTAATAATCACTTGAAAATCTATTTTTGAAATTTTATAACTGAAGTGATTGAAATCAATAAAGAATTTTCGAATTAAAACTAGTGCCTATAAATAATTATGATTGCCACAAGTCATCGGTACTACTCTCTCGCGTGTATGTGTGGTTTCCAAAAACAAACAAATAATGCTAACGAGGAAACATCCCCCCGGATGTGTGCTTCCGATTACAAGGATTTCTGGTTTATAGATGCTACATAGTATTCTATTGCGGATACTACAATAATTCGAATACCTATACCTATTCAAACTAAGCCGGAAGTTGTTAAATTTTGAACGTTTTCTATTGACATGAGGAATTCATAACGACTTTTTTAAAATATTTCCCAACAGTAAAAATAAAAATGAATAAAACATAAGTTAATGTTTTCTAGTTTACATATATTCATCATAGACAAAAAAAAACAGAAAACATTATTTATCTTTTTTTATTCGTTTTGATGATAAATCACGAGTAGTATAATCTTTGTCGTGTCTTCTTCTTGATGAAGGTGGTGGTGTACGCGATCGTTTTCTTCGAGGTTCATAATCATCGTGTTTTCTATTCATAATACTTTTTGTTCGTTGTTGTCGTTCTTGTTCATTTTTATTAATATTATGTACAGCATTTGAAATAAGTGTATTTCGTAGAAATTTTCTATTTGTAACCATAGTTGGTTTTTGCCATCCTAATGCACCTTGTGTTTCAGCACGAATTTTATTTCTTTTAGCTTCTTCAATAAGCATCTGTCGTGCTAATCTATCCATTTCATCATCATCTTGATTTGCTGAAGAAGATTTTTCTTCAGTTTTATCTGTGGACATCTGAAAGAATAAATAAAAGAAAAAAACGATATGTCGATCTATTCGCAAGTGATATTTTGATTCAAAAGGTTAATGATTAATCGTGACAAAGGTTAAACGAATAATAAATAAAGATTGATTTTCAAACAGTTGCTATATTCATCTTAGGAAGAAGTTTGTTTTCGTGGTAATTTGTTTTTGTGTTCATTTTTATTTATATACAAAAAAAAAGAAAAGAACAACGAACAAAATTGAATTAAATAAATAACTACTGCTTTTCACCTCGTACAAGATTTTTTAAATAACCGAAAGGACCACTTCCTCCTGTTCCTATCTGTTCATTGGATTCAGTTTCATTCGTATTATTCGGTGTCTCAGGTGAACGTTTAAGTAATGATATTGGATTACTACTGCGTAATGAAAAGGATGATTTCTTTTTAACACGTTGGGAATTATTTGGAGATGTTGCATTAATTTGAATGTCTTGATCATGATTATTTGTTGTTGTAGCCGAAGCTGAATTGGTTCGATTTCGTTTCGTTGCTTCCGATCCAAAAGAAGATTTACGTGGTGTTGGTGATGTATCAATTTTTTTATACGTTGAACTTGAAGATGGTTCACTTGATAATGAATCTTCTTTTGAAGATTTTTTATTCGATACCCACGAACGAAATGAACTCACAGGATTTTTTAATGAAAACCCACCGCTTGATGTTGAGTGAGGAGTGTTATTAAGAGAATGCTTATTACTTATAGGTGATTTTTGACTAGTTGCTATTGATTGTTCATCAGACGTTTTATTATTAAATTTTAGTTCAATATGTTTAAGATCATCATGATTATCACCGGGAATGGATTTGACAGTGGTCGACGATGAATCAGATTTTGTTTCGTTTATTGAATTCGATGATGAAGAAGAAGGTTGAGATGATACTGTTGTCAATGGAGTACTTAGATAGAAAAATTTTAAAGCTTCAAAAATAAAAATTTTCCTCAATGTATAACCTACTCGTCAGTTCCATCGACAAATTTTTCATCATCTTTTTGTATAACAAGCAAAGGTGTATGTGTCATTGATTCTCTTTCGATTTTTGAGTCTAGTGATTGTTCTTCTTCACTATCAACACTGCGTATATTTGAATCATCATCACCATCATCATTTTCGTTTATTGTTGTTGGTTGATTTTTATTTGCTAGACGTTGTTGTCGTTCAGCATCAGACCATGGTGGCATACGCTCATTTATTTGATCATAAGTTTTAGCTGTTGAAAATGAAAAATCAGTTGGCGCTTTTCGATGTTCTGTTGAATCGCTTTCCTCGTCACCAATTTCATTGAGACTTGCAGATGACGATGACGATGATGGTGAGACAGGTGCAAGACCTTTTAAATTAATAACATTCTCACTTGCTTCACGTAATGATGCATAAACTTTAGCCATTTTTCCAACGGCACGTATTTTCGAACGTATAGCCTCACGGCGAAATTGATTTTCATTATCATTCTGTTGATCAGACGATAAACCTGTTATAAGTTCTTCTTCACTACATATATTTAAGATATTAATTAACATTTCTGTAACTTTTTCACCCACAAATGGTAAAGACCATGTGAAAACATTCATAAAATTTGGTAACCAATATGGATGTGGTGAAGAATTAAATTGTCTTATATTAACTATATTTGTATCATATTTAAGTATAGCTGCTTTATTTTGATAGACATCAAGATAATTCGGCGCAGAAAATATTGTCATTAACGATGGAAAACCACTTTGTGGACATTTTCTATACATACGATAGCCAACATCTTGTGCTTCATGTGCACGTATAACAGTTAATAAAGAATTTCGTGCAAGAAAATCATTAACAGCTTTAAATGTATAAAAATATGAACAACCACGTGTTGCATTAAATAAATATTTTTCATCGTAAGATTTTTCATGTCCATAATCTTCAACTGGATCACTCCATAATAGATCACACATGGCACCATAAGGCGGGGGTTCTTTAAAACGATCTAATTTTTTTATATCATCTAAGGTATGAATTTCTGGTGAAAGACCACCTAAAAAATGAAGAAAAAATAAATCATTATTTTGTTGTTGTTCGTTGCAATACATGCAGGTCATATGAAATTATTCATCTGGATAATCGAAGATATAAAGGTTCAACCCTTTTTCTCAAAAAAAAAGAAAATCTCCATTCGACCCGGCACTTTCAAATCGCATGAAAGGAAATGGGCAGAGAAGAGTATTTCTCCGCCCCCTTGAAACAGTGTGGTTTCTTATTTGAGCATTAATCTACAGACAATTCATGATGATATTTTTAGAATTCAATTTACTACCACCATCCATATTTTCATGTGGTAATCTCCAAAAATATTCTTTTTTTTTGTAATCCGCATAGATTATTACTTGCGTTGAAACGAGAACCGTAGGAATGTTATCACGACTTATATTTGACTTGATTACAAGAGAAGAAAACTGATCATTTATGAAGACATTTTCGAAATGTATTCATTAAATAATTTATTTGGCAAGTCCACATTCTCTGAAGATCTAAATGCTATTAATATAATCGCAATTGTGTGTGAAAGCGCATGTCAGCTCTCGATGCCTGACAAAGAGCTTTTCTTCGTTATATACTTTCTATTTTCATGTGAATACAAACACAGACAAGCCTAAGACCTGGAAGAATTCCAAAAAAGACAAAAAAAAAAAGTCATTCATTTCTAGAAGTACTTTCTTCCTTTTTCTAATGAAAAAAGGATGCGGCAGCTGGACAAGATCATCTAATCAAAAAGAAAAGAAAATGATTGCTCATAATAAAACTCAGTCGAGATTTTTTTTGATGAAAACAACTTATTCTTTGAGAAGAATGTCATGGAAACCATTGAAGTTTTTCGAAGAATGTAATGGAAACTATTGAAAATTTTTCGAATAAAGGAAATGATACGCTAAATAAAACATCATGTCGTTTATAAAAGATCCGGCCTGCAGCTATTCTTCCATGCATTAATCTTAATTTCGTTAATTCTGACGACAAATGAACTTGTTGTTTTCTTCTGATGACACGAAGCCTGGAATGAAAATTCGATTTTTGCTCAACTTTCTTACTCTATCTAAACTCTATTTATTTTAACGTTTATTCTTTCACGCATTGATTCGCACAACAAAAAAAAGAGCAAGGCGATCTTTTCACAGTTGTATACTTGTTTAAAAGTCTGTCACATCTATACACATGTTGTTCATCTTAGAGTAACTAAATCAGTTTTTTCATTATAACGGACGAGAAGAAAGCCACAAAAATCTGATCTTTTTACAAATCTAATTCTATTCAAGAGCGGTCGACAAGATTTCATGTAAACATATCTTCAGTTGACTAAATATAACTTGTATAGTATTCAAACGGCGATGTTTGTTTTTTTACAGATAATATCGAAGACATAAAACAAAAACAAAATCTCTTCTTAAACTTACCATGAACACAAAAAAATTGCTTATCAATAAGAGCCGCTAATGGTAAGCAATCAAATGCTTTCATACAAGCATCATAAACATGTTCAGTATACTTAATTTTACCTAAACGAACATAGTTCATTAGGAATTTATTTAAATATTTATGCTTTACGAAAATGACTTACATTCAGTTTTAAATGTAAAATATTCAGTTAAATGTCTACATTCATGATTACCACGAAGAAGAAAAAATGTTGTCGGATAATGAATTTTAAGTGCCCATAGGTATAAAACACATTCAATAGAAAAATAACCACGATCAACATAATCACCCATAAATAAATAACGTGTTGTTGCTGGTGGACCTTCAAAGAAAAGCATTATTTTCTTTCAAAAAAAAAATTTTTTTTCTCGTCAATTTCCCGGAAAGAATAATGGAAACATTCTCAACCTTCTTCTTTCTTTTCTATTATAATAATTTTCATTGCGTTCTTTTATATTGACTCAACTTGATGCACGTATACAATGGTATTCTGTTTTCTTTTTTCAACGAAAAACAAAACAAAAGGAAACGCGTGATAAAAAATAATCTCTTTTATTCCTAGCGATATTACGTACCACCAACTTCAATTAGTTTCATAAGATCATAAAATTGCCCATGAATATCACCACAAACTAAAAAAGGAAATTGTTCGTCTGAAAAAGTCGATTAATTCATTATATTTTACCAGTTATTGGGGCTTCTAAATCGATTAAATTATTCTCGGCACGTAGTAAGGCTTCACCACGTTCAATTATCAATAGAGCAGCATCTTCTTGAAGGCGTCCCTCAGCAAGAAGATGTTCACGTAGACGATCAAGTTTCGGTTTACCAAGACCTGCATGCGTATCAAATAAGTCTGCAATGGTTAAACGATTACTTGGTAAAGATGGAGCACATCGAACATGAGAATTCATTGATTCTGTTGATGCCATTATTTGCAAATCATGTGCAATTGTATTCGAACTGTAAAAAGAAAAGCAGAAAAATCGAATAAAGATTTTCTATTTCAAAATTTTTAAATTCCTGGCATTAATTAGATAGTTTTTTTTCTGTTGCTAACTCGTTTGATCTTTCTGATAAAACCAAAATGTAGTTAAAAATTGACATATATTACAAGTAAACGACTTTTTTTTGTCGACTAATCCAAATTATATGTCATTAAAGAAAAAGAAATATGATAACCGATGAGAGAAGAAATGATCGAGTATATGTCATTTTACATCTTACTCATGCTCGAATCGATTTAATTTAAACAAGGTCAACTACTAACAGTTCTTTTCATTGTCTTCGAGTTTTTTTTCCTGTTATACCTTTCTATGACATTGTTTGTAAGACTACTCATTGTCATTCTTTTATTCAATCAAGAAAACAAGTTGATCTGCATGCATCACTATTAATATATATCGAACTCGCCAGAATAGTGTAAGATAGAGAGAGAGAGAGAGAAAAGAGAAAAATATCCTGGTGTATAGGAAATAGACACAATAGGAGCGAGATGTATTTTCTTTTCTAGTGCAACGTACAGATGTAAAAAGAGCGAGAAGGAAAGAACCGAGAACGATATGGAAAGGTACAAATTGCGTATGGACAACGAATATACACGCGCCGAACGCATACGAAGAATGAGATTCCTTCTATCGTCGTCGCCTATATCAGATCAGAATTGATTATGATGAGGGACGCTACTATAGAGCAGTTACAGAATAAGCATAAGTTTTCTTTTCCATATGTTCGCTTGCTCTCCGTCTCTTTCTCCATCTCGCGCCTATGCACACCAAAGTTAATCGGCCAAACAACACAAGCACACGATGGATGCTACCACTCTGTTACTCGTATTCGTCGAGATTTTTTCCTTGTTCGGTTGCCTATGGGAAACCTAGCGCATTTTCTTCTGCTCTCCATCTTTCTCTTCTGTTTCTTCTTCTTCTTCTTTTTTCTTCTTTTTTTTTCTTCGTTTCTCTTTTCTGTTTCTGATGTCCTAGTTGTGCCGTCTGTCTTCTACATTAACAATTAGTGTTAAGCAAAAGAAGAGGTCTCTCTTTCTTGCTCTCCTTTTTCTTCTGTCGCTTTCTCATTTTCTTTAGTCTACACACAGGCATCTGCGCGTCGTACTGCTCATAATTGAGCAAAAGAGAATTGCAACGGGCGTGCATGCATTCGTTCTGCTTGAGATAGAAAGAAAATGTCTGGCGATTTTCTCTCTCTCTCTTCTTGCTAATATGTCGCTAAAAGTATTTTCAAGTTTAGATTTCCACCGAATATAATAACAGAAGCCGATAGTTTGAGACATTCACTATGTATGTATGCTCGTTCGTTCGACCGTCTCTAAGTGTGTTGATCGGCAACAGTATTTGCGTCATCAAACCGATCTTTAATTGTATGCATAATTCGATCGAAAATAT
>OENM01000310.1:26215-77194 GCA_900239745.1 Rotaria magnacalcarata | reverse complement strand
TTTTTTTTGTTGGAAAGAGCGTCTCAAGGCGGAGGGCCCATGGTCGCCCTTTTTTTTGAAATAGTCCTTTTTTAAGCGCAAAAAAGGAATCAAAAGGTCAATGACTCAAAAAAGTGTGAAAAAACTGTAACAAAATCATATACGTCAATGACTGTATATTGACCAAACAAAGGCTTCGTTCAGAAAAAGGGCGACCATGGGCCTTCTGCCTTGAGACGCTCTTTCCAACAAAAGAAAAAAATTTTTCATAGAACCAGCGCTGAAATAATCGGGATGCCTTTTTGAGAAAGTGGAAACTGAGAAAAAGCGAAAAAGATTTTCGAAAATCGACTTTTTTGCTGGAGAACCTTACAGAAAACCTCGAGATTTTCAGCCAAAAAAGGGTTTTTGGAAAAAAAACTTTTTAGCATTTCTGAAAGAGCCGAAGACGGACTATCTACCCATGGTCTTATCTCAATTTCAGAATTGTTGACAAAAATCGACTTTTTTTTTAGGGAGGGGGCCTTAACACGCGTACAATAAAAAATTAGATCACTAGCATCGTATTTTTCATACATACGAGAGATTAAAACTGATAAGTAAATAATATTGTGTTATTTTTATTTAATATAATTATAAAATCATTTAATATTTCAACATTTTAATGTTCAAAATAAGTGATAACATAATTGTTCGGATCAAGATTATTGTTTTTTCGCCACTATTCAAATAATTCGTATTAGTATCTATAAAGATTTGCTTCATTGATCATCGACATTTTAGTGCTAGAGTCATCCTGTTCTTGTGTTTTGTTATTATGCTGATCTTTTATTGAAATTAATGCTTCTCGAAGGATATGTTGAAGATGTTGTGTTTTAAAATGAAACGGGAAAAATTGTAGAATAATAATTGTATTACAAAGAAAAGCGGAAATCACTTCGGCAACCAGAGAAATAGTTTCGTAGGTATGATCGTTATTAGTAAAATAGAACCATTCAGTTGCAACTGCTACCGTAACCGTGGTCACAAATAAATACAATGCAGATTTGATCCATACACCTTGAAAACGATGATAAGAATCTGAGAAAAAATCGAATAGAAGAAAATAAGCAATGGTATTTCGTGTTAATGATGTATATTCTATTTTCAAATAGATCGGTATGTATATGGTAAGAATAACTTCCAAACGAGAAATAAAATGAAATAAATGTTTATTTTCAACGATAATATTCGATTTGAAATCGTTCAGAACTCGGCAATAGAGAAGGCCAACCGTAAGATACGAATGAAGAATGAGAAACGAGAAATAGATAATAATTCTAAATGTGTCACGTTGTTGAATATAGAAAATCAAATAGCCAAGATTAGCTATTTCTATGATTATCCATAATAGAATATGATAGATTCCTAATGCATATCGAGATCGAATCGGTGCACAATATTGAAGATAGATGAAGACAATAACAATAGTGGACAAGAGTCCTTCGTAGTTACGTGATGGTGGATGGTAAATATAATGATACCAGGCATCGAATACATAGCAACTCGATGAAACAAATGGAAGAATGATCATTGCATAGAGAAAAAATCGATCCCGCCCATCGTCGGCATTATACAAATCGAAACATCTCATTTTCCGCCCCGGTACACTTAATCTTCAATCAGATCAAATGCCTAGTGCGATATGTCTGCAAAAAAATAATTACGGCTCTCAACAGACGATTATTCTAAACTGATTCAGAATGCGAAGCTCATCGACCAGAATCAGAAGGCGAATCGTATTTTTTTTTATTGGTTCTTACCATCTTCTATTTCACATCTGCCTCTTAGTATCAATATCGAAATCCGCTCTTCAGAACACACAATTCATCACAGCTGAAACAAATGAATATCGAAGAGAAGAATCGAACTTTTTTGTACAGAAATAAACTTTATTTTATTCTGATTGAATCGATCCGTTTACAAAGTATTCGATATCTTGACAACAAAAACAATCTTCGAGGTGAGATACATTTTCTCTTCGCTGTTATTTGCGTGCAAACCTCAGTAGTATACAAAAATTCGATATTCTTCCTTGAGATTAATACTCAATAAATAGTTAATTTAGAATAACAAATGAGTACATGATGAATCTCACGTGTTTAGAAAAACTCAAAAAGTTGGAAAGCTCTGCAAATAATACTATGAAATAGAATCTTCTTATTTCTACTTTCGATTACTTTTCTTAATACCTTCACTTTTGAGTTGTTCTACTGGATCCTTTAGAGCATCATATTTACATCATTAAGTATCGCATGAAACAATATAAAACTATAAGCCTAATAAAAATAATCTAATATTTCCCTAATTGATACTCGACATTCGCTACTATGATGATGTTTATTTTTATTTTTCTGCCAACGTGAGAGAACTTCGTCAAACAAGCTTATACTGATATACGGTTATTATTTAAGTTTTTATTTTTTGCAAAAAATTAAATATACATCGATTTATGTCACCATTGATTTTTAATTTAATTTAATATTAATTTACATATTTGTCTAGTTGTTTGCTGTCTGCGTTTTGCGTTGATGATGACTTGCAAATTGAAATAGTTGAAGAACATTTATGCATATAGCACACAATCCTATCGCCAATAAAAGCCCAGTCATTGATAAATAAATTGTTACAGTGAATGTCAAAATCACGATAGTTATTCCACCGAGAGCTAGTAGAATAATCACAACCAAACCTAACCATTTACGTGACCAACAACAACATAATTTGAAAACATAGCACATCAGAGAGAATAAAGAACAACCGATTCCGATTTGATTGAGTATGGCTATGGCAGTAATCTCCTTGTAGACCCAGACGAAACAGACCGCTTTTGGTGATGTCAAATTCATTAATTTTTCGCCAGGCTCACAATCAATCCTTTCATTTGACTGCAGATTCCTGAAACTAAAACAATCGCTTCTCTGTTGTGGACAAAAGCCACCTTCAGATAATTGCATTACTTGAAAGATACATACATCAATCAATACAAGTGAAACGATCCATACGATAGCTACCAATTGAAAAATGAGAGATACACGAAAACGTCGTGAAGCTAGAAAGCTAATTTCGATACCGTAAAAATCCATCATTAATTGTTGTTTATCGGATCGAATAATACCAAATAGTTTTTCAATGAAGTTTGCTAATAATTGATTTGGCAATAGAAGACCTATTAACATCTCGACGGAAAAAACGCCAAATGACATTCCATATATAATGGGTTGGTAACACTCATAATTCATCGTTTTGACTCGACAGTATCTAAAATACAAATGAATGAACATTCTTCTTGGATGCATCTGCCATTGAATGGAGATCGTGTTACATTTATTCACTATCACGCAAAGTAACTAGATCAAAACAGCCAACATTAAACTAGAAAAATGTAGTTACTGCTGTCTTTAACTAAATATTTGGACGTGTTTAGCTAACAACTTATTAAGCTTTTTGTATTCATATATTTTCTAAATATCAAATTCTATTTATATTATCAAGTAAGTTTGAAAATGGCTTCAACGTGAAAATCAATATCGTCTCATACAAAGTTTAGGCACAGAAAGATAATAGAATGAATGAATATTCATTTCATCGATCTAAAATCATCAAAAACAATAACACAATAATGCTTTATTGATTTTCCCCATTCAATATCATCAATGGTCGTTTAACAACTGACTGACATTTTTTGTAAATACTGAGCGTATATTGTAGAATGAATACAGTAATTTGCTGCTATTTCATACTAAGTTATTATAAAATACATTGAACTGTTGCTTTTATATTTGTATGTATGATATGGCTATCGTTCCCGGTTTTCTATTTAATAGCAATTCTATAGGTAATCATTCATGGTAACTATATATTTTGTTAAAGGATTTTGAGATCTGCTTCACATTCTCAAGTTCCAATTAATGTATAAATTCGACATGTAAGCAAATGTATGTTCAAGTGTTTATATGATGTAGAGTACTGCAAGGGTATGAATTTCGTTACCCTACCCTACCCTACAATTTTTTTTCGTACCCTAACCCTACCCTACCCTACGAGAGTTGTACCCTAACCCTACCCTACCCTACGAGGGTCATACCCTAACCCTACCCTACCCTAAGATGGTCGTACCCTAGCCCTACCCTAGGGTACTATGGTTGTACCCTATACCCTACCCTACCCTACTAAATTCAAAAAATACAAGTACTGTATACCGTGGATCATTTTTTCATTTATTTATCAAATGATGAAGTTAAATTTTGCAAACGCAAAGAATGGTATTAAAGAATATCACAGCTAATATGATAATCAGAAAAATAGCATTACATGGACCACGAATATTATCAATATGAAAACACGGGCAATAGTACTAAACTCTACGCATTAGAAGACATCTGATCTTCTATTTTGTCAAAGCGTGGAAAGTTTTCAGGAAAGTCTTATATTGTGTCCCATTTATTACCGTCATTTTTACTTAAAAAGGTTCTTCAGAAGAAAAAAACGATTTTGAGAATTTGGAACGAGATTTTTAAGTTTTTAAAAGTGCAGAGACAAGAATGACCTGATTATTTTAAAATTCTCGGTGAAAAACTCTGAAAAATAGTGACCTTTTGATGCAAATATACTATTTAAAGTTCGAACTTTTCGAGAAATTAATTAATTAAAGGGGGCTCATTTGTTGTGTCCAACGCATCATTTCTTCAAGGGGGTCTTCTAATATAAGGGGCATTTCTTATNGTCGTACCCTAACCCTACCCTACCCTACGAGAGTCGTACCCTAACCCTACCCTACCCTACGAAAGTCGTACCCTAACCCTACCCTATCCTAGGGTAGGGTAGGGCTGCAGGACTCTAATATGATGAACTAGAGGAGTCTGAATCATAGCTCAGACCAGAGTCGATTTGGGTTATAATCTTCCAATGATTTGAACTTGAAAATTGGATAGATTTCACACGAATGTTTAACCCGAGTCATTTGTTCTTACGAAAACATGACATTCGAACTGTTTTTTCTTAAGCTACCGACATTCATATAGTTGTGGTTGATCGTCGATGTGCGCGTCCCTGAATCAGTGAAGCTGGCGATTGAGTCACACGTAATCTACTCTATTACGTCATGATCTAAATCGTTTTCTACAATTAACACCAACTCACTCATTTTCTTATAAAGACTGTAGATATGAATTTTCTTTCTCAGCTACAGCTTCATCTTCAAAATACGATTCCTGAATATCACATTTTAAAGTTTTCTCTCAAAACCGATATTATGGTCACAAGGAAAATGACAATGTAGTTAGATATAAATAAAATAATGTAAATTGTTATTTGTAAGATCCCGAGTAAATTCATATTTCATCCCGTTTTCGTTTTACTCTCGAATAATATTATGTCTATGATATTTTCTTGTAGTGTTTTTTTTTATCATGCTATTTTAATCTATATCAAATTGGAAAATGCGAATACCGTCATAGATGAAATATTTTTTTTTTCAAATCATTTGTTATTTTATTCAGATGTGCACGATCGTATTAATTAATAAATTTGTTGATTATGTCTAAAATTTTGTTCTTCTGACCAAAGATGATAAGTTTTATTAATTTTGTTTTCGAATCAAATTTGATTCTCATATAGTATATGAAAAAAGAACGACAAAGAAAAAGAAATCTGGAGAATACACGCACATATACATAAACAGTCTTTTGTCTGCAAATAATATTTGTTGTTTTTGGTTGCTTCTTGTTTATTTTCGAAAACTTAAGCACGTTCACCACGAATACGTCGTGCCAATTGAATATCTTTAGGCATAATCTTAAGAAAAGGATTCGTAATTTTATCTTTTTTGTTTTACTTCTATTCGTTTTTTCCTTACCGTAACTCGTTTAGCATGAATAGCGCATAGATTTGTATCTTCAAAAAGTGAAACTAAATAAGCTTCGCTTGCTTCTTGAAGTGCGCCAATAGCAGCTGATTGAAAACGTAAATCTGTTTTGAAATCTTGTGCAATTTCACGGACAAGTCGTTGAAATGGTAATTTACGAATAAGTAATTCAGTTGATTTTTGATAACGACGAATTTCACGTAATGCTACAGTGCCCTACATGATCGGAAAAAGAAATAAGTCTTGTTTATTTATTTTTTATAGAAAAAAAATTTAATAACGTACTGGACGAAAACGATGCGGTTTCTTGATGCCACCTGTTGATGGAGCAGATTTACGTGCTGCCTTTGTAGCAAGTTGTTTACGTGGTGCTTTACCACCAGTTGATTTACGAGCGGTTTGTTTTGTACGAGCCATTGAATTTTAGAAAGGTTTTTTTTTTCAATCTAAAACAAAAAATATAAGATAGAATTTGTGACCTCATGACCTGTAAGATATATCGATAAAAGATGCTTATTCGTTTCTACTTATTCTTTTCTTTCTACACGATCATGACAATCTATTTGTGTCAAATGATTGTTTGTTCATACGAGAGTACAACAACAAGAACACGCACGATCAAATGTTATATGTGATTCTATTTCCTTCGTTCAATTGCGCGCCCTCTTTTCAGTGCTGCTCACTACGACATTTTTTTTCTTCTGTTCTTTGACCACAAAGACACCATTTTTTGACATACGTCTTTTCTCTTGCCTAAGCGTTTTTTTTTTGGTCTTCTTTAAGGCATAGAGAGAAGAACATACAGAACGAAAGAAAAGCGGACGAGTTACTCGCGCCATTTTATTTTCTATCATTTATTTTACTGTTGTCTATGATGATATATCTATTTTAGATCTTTATTAACCGGACGGCAGCACGGTGAGAAAAACGCGAACTGAAAATTTTAGATACAACTATCATCTCATCACATCAGTATCGATGTTGATTTTGTTTTATGAGCCCATTGATGAGCTGATAGGTTCATGAAAAATGAGCGTTGAACTAAATTAATCAATCTCAAAAAGAGTTGTTCGAATTCGTGATTTACTGAAGATTTAACATAACTAAAGATTTTCGATATTGAAAATTGAATATTAAGGTTTTGTTTACCTTATTCTCACAAGGTTTCTGGCAAAAACGACATTTTCTTACTCTGCTAAAGAAAGAGAAAAACAAGTTATTCGATTGATTTCCATAGAATTGAAACTAAACTACAAAATTTTCGTCAACGAAATCAGCATTAATCTATGCTGATATCTTTTCTCTCAAGTCCTTTCTTCACCTTGGCAAATTACTGTTATTTTTAATACTTAGTCTCATAATCGTGCGATCGCGTATGCGCGTACACCCGACTGTCTATTTACTTGCTCTTGTGTATGCGAGTCGAGTCGACGGTTGTGTGTGTGTGTGTGTGCGCGTGTTGTGCTGCTCGTCAACGAGGATAATGCAATGAGAATGAGCGTTTTGCAGTGGGTATATATAGTGCAACGTTCGTACAAACTCGAAGCTCCTCCACCAATGAATGCATGTGTAAGAAGTTTGTGAGGCTCGACTATTGGGTGAATGGTGGATGATGATGGTTATTTATGTATTTTTGTTGTTGTCTTCGAACTAGTGGAGGCAATATGAGAATATAGAATATAAAATGAAAGAGAGGTCGCCGGGCGGTTTCAAAAATACGAGGATAATCGGACGACCTACTTGAGAGAGGAAAACGTGGGAAGAAAAGGGAAAAAACTGGTCATTGTAGACCTTTTGTCTCGTTCGTGGATATATAGAAGTTCGTGAAGGAGGAGAACAGAAAGAGGATCGTGCGCGAAGCTTTGCGCGCGTCATACCTGTGAACTTGGAGAATGCGTCAAAGCCTGTATAATCATACATAGAGCTTACAATGATAGAAGGACTTGAAATTTAGCAATCGATTTTCATTGTACTATCAAGGATAGTATTCATTCAAACAGTAAAAAATGAAAAAAGTTAAAACAAGAGTAAAAAAGGGGCAGAGAAAGACAACAGAACGGGAAAAAAAGGAACAACATGAGAATGACGATAGACGATAGAAGAAGAGAACGAAAAATTTGTCGAGGATACATAAAACGGGATTTGAAATATTTAGATAAAACAATAAATGCAACGTTAATTAACAGAATAGATAATCAAACACTAATTGGCATCAGAACAAGGACAAACACCGAGCGCCATCTATGCGCACTTATGTTTTTTGTAAGAATACTCAAGCAAAACATTCTCAGATGAAAAATGTATATATACTAAGGGCAAAATAATGTTTTTTGTCGACATTTTATAGTTAAATGTGATATGAATATACTGTTGGATCAAGAATAAAATATTTTATTTTCATATTAAACATAAATTGAGATTCGTCAAAAATTAGTTTTTTTCGTTAATAGTGAGAGTGACATATATTTATTTATAGTCACATTTATTTAAGAAACTATTGAAAGTCAAATACTCCATGAAAAAATATAAAATGAATTAGCATACAAATATTTTCTTGCGAGTATGCTATAGATTTAATAGTCTTTTAAGCTAAATATAAAATTCTGTTTTGGAACAAGTGATTTTTCTTATATAGAGAAACAAGTTCTATTCGACGAGCTTGCCGATGCAGTAAAAAGTGCTCAACGAAGAAACTGATCCTATTAAGCGTCGGTAGTGTATTGTATTGGTATAGAACATCATATATACGGCGTGTCCACGTAACGCGCTACTTCGCTGCGGAAGTTTTGAATTTTTTTTTTCGAGATGGAGAAATTGCTATAGATGATTAGATGCATATTGTTGCGCTGGTTACGAATCTAGAATTTTTTCCTTGAAAAAATGAAATTTTTTGCATCTTAAATCGTATTTTACGGTTCAAAAAAATCGTATTTTAAACTTTTAAACGAAAAAAGTTTTTGGAAAAATGCTAAACATCGTACCAATCGATACAGAATTTAATTCTCTACAAAATGAACAGTTAATTTTTAAATTTCACTCTTCAAGGCAACTTTTACATCGTTGTAAACCTTTCAACATTCAGTACTGGTACGGAGCTTCCGCTTCGATGCAGCAACTTGATTTTTTTGTACACTGGTTATATGTAGAGAATAGACCACTGACTACGAAAATAAAATAGATCTGACTATCTTAAAGGGTTCAAATAGATCGACAAAAAATAGTGTCACAGCGTTACGTTATCGTTTTTCATTTTTTATTTGAATTATGAGAGTTCGGAGAAAAATGCTTTTACCACTGGAAAGCTCGTTTCATACTCTATAAAGTTGGTTCCAGGTCTATCTTAATTGGAGATCGTCGTTCGCAGGGAATTAAACGATAAGTGAGAGCGTTGGAAACTCAGGGGCCTTCTACGTCACAATGTTACGCGACTATAAACCATCTCTGTAAACTACAGAGTACAAGCAAAAAAAACACCAAATTTATGGTACAAATAGAACTCGTCGAGCTGCGTCGAATAGCGTTTGAATGAACTTTCCAGCTATCATACTTTTCGAGATACTTCAAAAAGCATTTGCCAAAACGTCACAGCGTTACGCTTGGACAAGCCGTATAGCATGCTAATTTGCGATGAGCAAGGCAATGGTTACTTCAACTCCACATTATTTGAATATTAATTTTCACAAAGCAATGATCGATGTTTAGAGAGCAAATCTGAAAAGTGATTGGGTACACTGAAACTGATTTACCAGAATATTCATTATATATTTATAACTTTCCCAAATAAGAATTGAACGATTGAAACAATCACATGAAGGAAACAAGAGTCGTTTGCTGAATTAGATTCCTGCAAATGCATTATCTTAAGTTCGCAAGGTAATTGTAATAACGAATATTATTAATTTTCTTACTGCTGTAAAATATATTGCTTCATTAGAAAGACCTTCGTTTCCGCAATTGAGAAACGTATTCAACGAGATTACGTAGACCAGCAACATATTCATATCTACATATGGAAAACGTGAGACTTCTTAGTCTAACATTTCTGTTTGTCTTCAATGTTCATGCGCAATATAATTTTACGCTTAGCAAAGTCTAACTAATATTCTTTGAAAATATTTAATGGTTTGCGGTGGTCATTGTTTTAAATAGGATTGTGTAAAACAATAGATATTTCAATAGGTCAAATTTAAAAGTAGAAGTGAGTGATAAAAATTTTTTCTAGAGCAAGCTTCATGATGAAATTAACTCAACCCATGTGATCAATATAGATAAAAGGTTGAGCATTCCATTAGCATGAATACAAGTTCACATTTTTCTGTTGCTAATTTTAGCCCAAAGACCGTATTTTGATCCCATCGTAATTTTTAAATCAAACACCATTTTTTGCCCAGGTACCATTTCAAAATTGCATCGTTGAACAAACATAGACAACATGATTTTTGCTTCTAATAAAGCAAAATTTTGTCCGATACAGTTTCGTGGACCAGCAGCAAACGGAAGATAACAAAACGGATGTGGTAGTTTCGGTTTCAAACCTGTTTTAGGATCACGCATCCAACGAGTATAGTCGAATTCATCTGCTCGTGGCCAAAGATCATTCCGACGATGAAGAAGGTAGTCACTTATCAGTATAGTCGCTCCTACAGGAATACGTATTGGATGCTCGTCGCCGATAANATGTTCTCGTATGCAGTAACGTGTAAAAACTGGTGCCGGTGGATAGAGACGAAGTGTTTCATTGATGATTGCTTCACATATAACTAGATCAGTAAGATTATCATTAGTCGGCAGTTTGCCATTTGGTAAAATTCTATCAACTTCTTCTCGACATGCTCCTAATACATTGTCGTGAGTCATTAAAACGTATAATACCCATGTCATAAGATTTCCAGTAGTTTCACTACCGGCAAGTACAAACGTCAGAGCTTCTTCTTTGATTTCTTGATCAGTAAATGGTTTTCCTTCATCATCAACAGCTGAGAGCAATAAATCAAGAAGATCAGGTCCATTAGATAAACTAGCCGATTTTCCTTGTCGTCTCTCAGCAATTATTTGGTTGACAAAATCGCTTATAATGCGAATTCCCTTATCAACTATATTTTTTCGGCAGAAAGGAAATTTTGATATGAAAGGTATCTGATTAATCATCAGCAATGAGCGATAGAGAATAGCTTCAAGTACCTCACCAAAAGTTGTGTGAATAATCTCTTGAGCGTTGGTTATTGTTTCAAATCCTGAACCGAATGCACTTGATGCAATTATAGATAACGTAAGTGCATTAAATTGATTTTGTAGGTCAATCGATATTTGATCTTTTTGTTTGACAGTCGATTTTTGAATAAGTCTATCGATGGTCCTTGCTGTTTGATCAGTAATAATTGACACCATGGATTTAAGATTGATATGATAAAAAGCAGGATTAATCATTCTTCGTGCTCGTTCATGTTCATTACCTTCGGCTACTAACAAATTTTTTTCGCCAATAATTTGACTGAAGACAGTATTGAATAAAGGTGGTTTAATATAATTTTGTACATTTCTTCGACTAAACATATCAGCAAGTAAATCAGGTTCAGTAATAACGAGACGTGTTAATGGGCCGAACGCATATAAAAACAAATTTCCATGTTTTTTAGCTAAGTCTTCTTGAAAACTCAGGATCGAACCGACTTCTCGATATCGACGAATGGATGGAAGCTGACCAATTAATGGTACGAATGGTTCACCATTGATTCCTTGTGCACGAAATATATCATAAACACGTTTCTCAGGACGTATGAGTTTTAAATAGACTATAGCAATTGTAACCAGAGCAAGGACGACGGGGATATAAAGTAAAATTTGGAACGCCATAAAGATAACGACAGTAAGTTTATCAACTAATGATGACTTTCTATACCCTGTAAAACATAAGACATTTTGTGTAGGCAATTTATTTTTTATAAAGTCAACACTTGTGTTCTTCAAAAGCGTAGCAGATTTTATGTAGAAAAAAAGAAAGAAAGAGAATGAGACTTGTGTCTTAGAAAAATATTACGAAACGTACGTTCTGTATGTGTTCGGCCCCAGCGTACTTGACCTTAAGATAAATATAACTTCTTGTTCGATTATCGTTTCTAGCTAACATTTTATACCTATTGTGTTCTTTTTTGAAAAGCTATATACAAAACGATCTCGTCTTCCATTCTATGTTTTTTTCCCAAGAGATGGTAATATTTAATGTAGCTATGGATGAAAACTCGTTCTAATATTTCAACAATTCTCTATTTAAAACAGTTTAGTATGGTCACGTTTTTTATAAGCATCGAGACAATACGTCTTCCTACGCTACACAATATTTATGAGCAAACTATCGTTCTACTGCTAGTGAAAGAACCGATTGAATTGACGCGGAATCCACTTCTGTTGAGGACTAGTTTCGACGTTAGAAACTTTATGTTTGAGAAAGTCAAACGGTTAAAAATATAGATGAGTTGTAGTAATCACTACAGACTAGAGACGAAAAAAATCAAGTCATATTTATGAGTTGATTATTCGTTTTCGATGATAAAACTTTCACAGATGACATCGAAATCGGGTGAGAAAAATTCCAGCTCTAAGTATGTTGAATTTGATGAATTCTTATTGACAATGTGGTACTAGCAATAAGTTTCAGCAGCATACCTATTAGAAGCACTGCATTTATCGGAAATTGCTTTGACTTCAATCAGGATGTTTTTCTTACTTTGAATACCCTCTAATCTTTAAGTAAATATATATCCAAACATACAGCGCTATAACCAGTTGATTCTTATATATTAACAGAAAACTTTTATCAATAAACCTTTTTTTAAAATCAAAAGATTCTTTACGAAAGAAATGGTGAATTATATTAAAAAAATATATAATTTTTAAATAAAAATATTTTATACGAAAGATATCAGTTCATAATCAACGTTTACTAATCATTGCTAATAGTCTATATTTAGGACACATTGTAATTGTGACATCGGGTATTATTTTTTGTCCTGGTACCATTTCAAAATTGCATCGTTGAACAAACATAGACAACATGATTTTTGCTTCTAATAAAGCAAAATTTTGTCCGATACAGTTTCGTGGACCAGCAGCAAACGGAAGATAACAAAACGGATGTGGTAGTTTCGGTTTCAAACCTGTTTTAGGATCACGCATCCAACGAGTATAGTCGAATCCATCTGCTCGTGGCCAAAGATCATTCCGACGATGAAGAAGGTAGTCACTTATTAGGATAGTCGCTCCTACAGGAATACGTATTGGATGCTCGTCGCCGATAATATGTTCTCGTATGCAGTAACGTGTAAAAACTGGTGCCGGTGGATAGAGACGAAGTGTTTCATTGATGATTGCTTCACATATAACTAGATCAGTAAGATTATCATTAGTCGGCAGTTTGCCATTTGGTAAAATTCTATCAACTTCTTCTCGACATGCTCCTAATACATTGTCATGAGTCATTAAAACGTATAATACTCATGTCATAAGATTTCCAGTAGTTTCACTACCGGCAAGTACAAACGTCAGAGCTTCTTCTTTGATTTCTTGATCAGTAAATGGTTTTCCTTCATCATCAACAGCTGAAAGCAATAAATCAAGAAGATCAAGTCCATTAGATAAACTAGCCGATTTTCCTTGTCGGCGATCAGTTATTATTTGATTCACAAATTGTGCTATTTCTCGAGCTCCATGGTCGATGATATCTTTTCTCGAAAAAGGTAATTTCGAACGAAAAGGCATCGAATGTATTAAATGCATAGAACGATAGATAATAGCATTACGTACATTGGTGAATAATCGACCCATAATATGTTTTGCATTTTCATTTGTTTCAAGATTTGCACCGAATGCACTCGAAACAATTATAGAAAGTGTGAGAGTATTGAAAAGAACATGTATATCCATTGATGTTTTCGACTGTTTATCACAATCTAAAGTTTTAAATACTGACTGAATAGTTTCTTCGGTGCGATCAGTAATATTTGATGCCATGGATTTAAGATTTGTATGATAAAAAGCAAGATTAATCATTCATCGCGCTCGTTCATGTTGATTACCTTCGGCTACCAATAAATTATGATTTCCAATGACAGGACCTAAGATTGTATGAACGACTGGTGATTTCGTATAATTACGTGCATTGCTTCAATCAAGTATATCTGCAAGAAGGGCAAGTTCATTGATCATGAGACGTGTCACAGGACCAAAACCAAAACCATACGTATTACTATGCTTTTGAATTCGGTCTTGATGAAAATCCATAGGTGAACTAGTTTTTCGACATCGACGTATTTCAGGAAGTTGTCCAAACAATGGTACAAATGGTTCACAACCGACACTTTGTGCACGTAAGATGACTGGCAAAGCTCCAGAAAAAGTTCACTTTACCTAAAGTCCTATGAAAAGTGCTTCACCCTCAGCCAAAAGTCCCGCCATAGGACCTTACTGGTGGCGGTACCTGTCTACGGAACTTTGGGTAGGAAAAGTAACATTTTCTAGGAACTTTGCCACTGCTGGCACGTAATGCATCATATAAAAGTTTTTCTGGAAGAAAAAAACTTATAATAGATAATAAAAAATACGAGGCAAACAACTGTTACAAATATATATATATAGAAGAATTTCGATGGCCATGTTGTTACGAAAAATCTACTATTAATTTTTTTATATATGAGTACTGGTGACACGTATATACTATGAGTCATCATCGTTTTTCTTTCATGATAGCTTTGGGACGTTCTCTATTGTTTTATTGACATAATATGGCTCTGTATATAAGGAGCGTTTGGTTTAGAAGATTCAAATTTATTTTTAGAAAGAATAATAAGGTTTTGTTTTTCGTTATTAAGATTATTTCGTGTTTTATAAATACAAAATGGAGTAATACGAAAGAAAAATAAGATTGTTATGAAGTGATCACTACTTGTTTTTTGCTTTTTTTTTAGTCTGTTGGAATAGTCAGTGAATATATTTATTAATTAGTCGTAATCGATTGAATGAATTTATGAATATCATCATGTTGTTGTTGTTGTTGCTGCTGATGCATTCGACTATAATACGTTTGCATGCCTGTATTCATTTGATAACAAACTACAATAGTCTAAAAGAAAAATAAATAACATTCTATAATGAGAACCGTGAATCAAAAGCGTCGTACCACCAAAAATACCACGATAGCAACAACAACCGAAATGATATTCCAAATGAAAGCATAACGTGAATACATTCGAGCTTTATCATGAAAGTTAACATCAGCTTTAGCCGAACTTTTCAATGAATAAGCCAGTGCAACGAGACCTTCGAATAGAAATCTAATTAGATAAAACAAAATAATTCTTCATTGTACCTGTTGCTGGACATAAACAAATGCTGGAAATGAGTGAGAATACAAAGAAATGACGAATTCGTACTGGTGCTGGTTTTACATGAATTGGTTCATCAATGAAAACTGGTGATGGTACTAAGATTATATTCAAATGTAAATCCTCAAGTATGACATATAAATATTTTTTTCTTTTATTGCTTACTTTCATTTGGATTCATCTTTTCGTAAGAAACGTTCGTGTTCATTTTTGTTCTTGCTTTGATCAGAAAAACCTTTACCTTCCAATATCTAAAATACAGCGTGAAAAACAAACGGAAGAAAAAAACATATTGATATTTTCACTGAGTATAGACCAATTAGATTGGTTTGTTTATTGCTTTTTATGCAGTATGGTTGTCACCTTTTAGGTTTTCGAGCAGAAAAAAAAATTATCTACGCAGTGTTGCCCATGGTGAAATGCGAGATGAAAGAAAAATAATCGATCCTGCGGACATCTGTCCAGATGAACTGTGGGATAACGGGTTGTATTTGATTGGTTGAGATCGGAGACCTTCAATTTTGTATAATATTTCAAACTAGTAAACAATTTCTCTGATAGTTCAAAATCAGATCGCTTTTGGAAATAAATAACTAATGAACGCGATTTATTTATGTACAAGTCTCACTATTGCAATCGAGATTAGTAATTAAACTTGAATTTATAAATGATACTTCTCATACATGAAAAAAAATGAATTTTCTGATACGGATCTTTATTATTATCGGGAAAATAGACAAGACTACTACTAGAATTAATGCAAAAATCATTGTTTTATTTTATTTCAGCATGTCTCTAGTTCTTAGAAATATTCTTCGTCGATGTCCATCAGCAATAATCACACAAAGTTCTCTTCGTTTCTGGTCATCAAATGGTCAATTTCCTTCGCATCCAATGGATACAGAAGAATACGAAAATCAGCCTCGTAAATCTATTACAGAATTACCTGATGAATTAACTGAACGTGGAACTCAACCAAAATTTATTTCTGGATATGAAACAACAAAAGACGAATGGGAATGGGTAGATAATGTTCTGTTTAAATCTGCTATACCTGAACCACCCGATCATCCAACGCCATCGGGTTGGTTTCCACCTAATCCAACACTTGCTCGTCAATGGCCATATTTCGTTGATCGAGATCGTTTTCATTCATATGCACTTTATGTACGTATATTACCTGTTATGCTTGAATATTGGTTACACGAACAACATCGTTATTATTTGAATATTTTTCGTCGTCGTGTTGAATATGATATTTATGCACAACGAACAAGACGTTTTAGTTTACTTGAATTAATATCAGGTGATATATGGGCATTAGATAATGATTTAAAACATTACTTAACTAAACGTATTGAATTATCACATGATAAATCAAAAGAATTACCTGTTCTATCGCAAGTTGATGAAATCAAACGACATATACTTGTTGATGGAGAATATGAAGAATGGATAGCGGATTTTTTAAAAGAAAAAGGATTTTGATCGTTGAAATAAATTGCATAGAAAAATTAGACGTTTTCTTTTTCTGTTGAAGTTGTTGTTGTTGTTGTTTTCTAGATTATATTATGTATTTATCAAATCGTAATACATTGAAATGTTTAACTTCGATTCAATCAAAATTCGGAAAATTAATCACTCGAACCTTATTTAATCCTTTTCAAGCGAAATCGATTGTAGCAGCTAAAGATGCTCACTCGAATTTATTAACTGATAGCGAGCATGTTTTTGAAGTTCAACATCATACTGTGAAGCCAAAATCAATGGTACAGAAAATTCATTTTTGAATTTAAATCAAATAAAAATTAATCGAAAGTCCAAAGGTCTCACATTATCGATCATAACATGAAATGAATAGACTTCATAGAACGTTAAATGTCATATATAGGTCTTCACAATAGAACTAGATTTTCTTATTCTAAAACAATAGACGAGAAAAATAATTGCGATTCGATCAATATGCAAAATGTTAGCTATTTGAATTTATGATACTTTTAGAAGAGCAAATACTTTTTTTTGTAACTTGACATTTGGAGCACTCTAATGAGACCAAAACAGAAAAAAAAACTCAAATTTCGAATGTTCTGTTCCGATCAGATATAAACAAAAGCATTGGCAGAAAGATTGTGTAAACAGTTTCTAGCTTTAAAAGGAAAAACAGAACCTCTAAATTTTCTTCTTGTCTTCTTCTACTCACTTAGCAGCTGCTAGGAACAATTTTTCGTTGCAATTCTTATTCGAGCTACTTACTCACGACAGTTTTTATATTGCTAGAAAGAAAATGAGAAAAATAAACGAACTCTCCGTGCAGATATTAAATAGTCAGCGGCATCATACTCTCAACCAAAAATAGATTATAAACAACGAAATATTCTTGGTTTAGGATGAATATGAATTAGTTTTCAATGACTACACATCAGAATTACTGAAAAAACATGCTTCAACTGGTCTCGTTCATACTGGATCATGGAGAGTACATATAGGCAATGTACGAAATCAATATGTACATATATGGATGTATAAAAATTTTTCTCATCTGGATGAATTTGTTGATTATTCAAAACAAAGTTTAATTTCAAATAAATTAAATGAACATATTATTCAACATTCAAATCAAATTTGTCTCTCATTTTCTTATTTCGGTTTGGATATAAAATTTCTTTCCCTTTTTTTAAAAGACTATCACTTGTTTTTGTTCTTCACGGAAAATAGGAATTCCTCAACCAAAATCAAAATCCGATGATCAATCCAATCCAAATATTTATGAAATGCGTTCATATTGGCTTAAACCAGGTACATTAATTGAGTGGGGTAACCTATGGCATAAAGGTGTTCAATATCGACCTGATGCTAAGGTTCTTGGTGTTTTTTCACAAATTGGGGAACTCTATAATGTTCATCATATGTGGTCATATAAAAACTTTCAGCATAGAAAACAAATGCGTACTAATGCATGGGCGAAACCCGGTTGGTCTGAGAAGTATGACTTGAAAATTATTATTCTCTTTTTTCGTTATTATTATTTTTTTTTTCTTGTTGCTTAGTGTCGAATATACAGTTCCGTTAATTCGTAAAATGGAATCGAAAATACTTGTACCCTTAAAAAATTCACCAATGCAATGAAACGAGAAAATACACTGCTTTTTCATGTTGAATGAAAAATGATCAACAAACAACGATAGTTTGTTTTTAATGGATTTAAATTTTTTTTCTTTCTCTTTTTAATTATTAGAAAAAAAAACTAATTATTCTAGTTGATTCACATGTATAATAAAATCAGTGCTATTTTTTTCCTTATATTTCTTTGTTTTAAGATTGTTGAATCTTTTTAACATATTTATTAATATGGCACAAGTAGAGACGGAAGCTGCCAATAGTACATCATCTAGTCAAGAAATTCAAGAAACACCGAAAATAGACATTGAAGCTCTTGAAGAAGTAAGCAAATCTTTATTTTCATTTCAGTTCAATAGACGAAAAGAAAATATTTTACAGTTGATTGTATTCGATTCTATTTGAATGTTAATCGAATATGACTATCGTCTATCTCAATCTCTCTCCTTGATTTTTTTTCAGAGAATCTCAGACATGTTCTAAAATAGGTAATCATTAATCTTATGAGTACGTTTCCGCTACGTTGAATAGTATAAGTACATTATAAAATCAAACTAGCTTTGTCAGATATATTAAATCAAAATTAGCAATTTGTCGTCGCGTCATGTTTGCATCAGTTAATATACAGATGATAAAAAAAACGAAGTGAACAACCCCTAATTATGATAATTATATATATTTAGTTAATTTTTGTTTTGCTATTTAAANTGTAAAGACGTATAATATGATAAAGAAGGATTGTTTCTTTTTCCTTAGCTTATAACCTTGCATTGAATAAGTAGCATTATTTTGCATGTATTATTAGCAAATGATTAATTCACCATGAATAGTCATCCGTCTTAATTCTTCTATTTCGTCTTTTATATAATTTAAATATTTATGAAATAATCATCGGAAATGATGCATGAAAAGTAACAAATTATACGACTATTTGCCTAGAAAAATATCGAATCATTATGTAAAATTGATATACTGAAATCATACGAAATATGCATCGACTCAGCGAAGAGCCGCATAAAACTCAACATTTACCACAGGTAATAATAGATAGTTACTGTGATTGCGCATTGTTATATTTTCTTTCGATTTTTCTCTTTGTGAATGACTTATATCTGCTCATCAGATGGTTTCAATTTTGATTGTAATCAAACAAAATTTTTATTTTCTCT
This sequence comes from Rotaria magnacalcarata, assembly GCA_900239745.1. Lineage (NCBI taxonomy): Eukaryota > Metazoa > Rotifera > Eurotatoria > Philodinida > Philodinidae > Rotaria > Rotaria magnacalcarata. The sequence continues at coordinate 57,647 of OENM01000310.1, read as the reverse complement.
TAAGGCTGATATAATCGGTGAACTTCGATCGGATTTTGTTACCTCAAGTCCTGATGCATCATCAGCATTGCTCAATTTTCCATTTAGTAAATATCGAGATTCTGTTTCAGGGGTTGAAGGTTTTGAAAAGAATCTTCATATTCTTGCCAAAAATCAATATCCCGGTCGATCTATGGGTGTATTTACAAGTGGTGGCGATGCTCAAGGTATTATACATCATCTGCATATGATCTCAATTTATAAATATATAAATGAATATGATATCATTTTAGGAATGAATCCTGCCGTTCGAGCAATTGTTCGTATGGGCATCTATCTTGGCTGTAAAGTCTATTTTATACATGAAGTAAAAACATTACACCTATATGAAAAAGCATTGTATGGTTTTTGTTGAATAGGGTTATCAAGGTCTAGTCGATGGTGGCAATAGTATTCGCCAAGCAACATGGGCATCTGTTTCGGGCATTATTGATGATGTAAATAAATATATAGAATGTCTAAAGTTTGCGTTAGTTTTTTCAATAGAATATTTTTATCATATCTAGGGTGGAACTATCATAGGTAGTGCACGTTGTAAAGAATTTCGGGAGCGGCCTGGCCGATTACGTGCTGCTAAAAATTTAATTGAACATGGTATTAATAATATTGTATGTATTGGTGGAGATGGTTCGTTAACCGGTGCAAATTTATTTCGTAAAGAATGGGATAGTCTTCTTCAAGAACTTGTTGAAAAAAGTAAATATAAAATATTTTTCTCGATTTTAGTATAACAAAATACTGTTCGTATGTTTCTAGAGGAAGTTACACAAGAAAATGCTAGTACATATAAACATTTAAATATTGTTGGTCTTGTTGGATCGATCGATAATGATTTTTGCGGTACTGATATGACTATTGGAACTGATTCTGCTCTACATCGTATTATGGAAGCTATAGATTGTATTACCACCACAGCTTCAAGGTAGAATATTATTGTATTAATTTGAAAGTAATTCTATCGATCGTATTCTAGTCATCAACGTTGTTTTGTTCTTGAAGTTATGGGTCGCCATTGTGGCTATTTAGCATTAGTAAGTGCTCTTGGGTCCGATGCCGATTGGGTATTTATTCCTGAAGCACCACCTGGACCTGGATGGGAAGATCAACTATGCAATAAACTTCAAAATGTAATTTTGCTTTTTACGGTAGATCTATGGTTTCTAAGTTAGAATCATTACTTTAATAGACAAGAGAAATGGGACAACGCTTGAATATTATTGTTCTTGCTGAAGGTGCCATTGATTCTAATGGTAAACAAATAAGTAGCGAAGATGTTCGTCAGGTAAAAAATTTATTCTGCTATTAAATAATGAATAATTAATGTTAATGTTTCAGCTCATTTCAACTCGACTTAAATATGATACACGAATTACTATTCTCGGTCATGTTCAACGAGGTGGCTGCCCATCCGCATTCGATCGACTTCTTGTATGTAGCTACTTCTTAAATATATATATATATATATCAATGTTTGTGTTTTCCTTTAGGCTACACGAATGGGTACAGAAGCTGTTCTTGCATTAATGGAAGCTACTCCAACATCACAGCCCGTTGTTATTGCTATTAGTGGTAATCAAACAGTTCGTGTACCATTAATGCATTGTGTAGAAAAAACTTTGGCTGTTGCTGAAGCCATGAGTGAGCGACGATTTAAAGAAGCTCAGGAATTGCGTGGTAGAAGTTTCAAAGGAAATCTTGAAACATATATTCGTCTAAGTAAATTAAGACCAAAATTATTTTCAAATAAACAGGTATTTAATTTTTCGATTAATCTTGATTTATGATTATAAAGATCAAACAATTGATCCGGCAGATCCATGCCTTTTTAATTACATATCTAATTACTTTTCAATGATCATTCTTTTAATTGGTACAATGAGTTTATAATTAATAAAATTGAAATATTTATCCTTGCCATTGATTATTTGATAGAAACTTACAGAAATAAATTTTCTCTTGATTTCTGTCGTAATAATTAATCCGATGCAAAATCTTAAGAACTGGATCGAGAATTCATCCAATTAAATTCTATCAGTCATTTTCACAGGAAATGTTCCAATCCTAATGATTGAGACTGAAACAGAATTGAATGAAAGCTACTTTAATTCTTACTTCATCTGTCTATAATTTATTTTATAGCTGACAGTACTCTGCCACATATTTTATCAAGATGATTGAACATCAAGAGTATGTTCGAAGTCGAAGGTCATTCATCATTCATTGTTAGGTATAGTAAATTGACTGGCTCTAAAATTTACAAAAAAAACAACGATTACTTATCCATCATTAAAGAAAGTTTTATTTTAACTAACTATTTTTATTTGCAGGATATGAAAGTAAGTAGAAGACGAGAAAACTCTACGCATGATTGTGAACTTTTACCCTGTTTGCTATTTATTGATAATGAGATATTTGACTCCTTCGTGAGAAATATAATCAAAAATCATTTTAGGGTGTTTAAACAAATAGAATAAATCCTTTATTTATTTCTGGTTTAGCATTCATTTAATTTGGCTGTACTCAATGTTGGTGCACCTGCTTGTGGTGTCAATGCAATCGTACGTTCCATTGTTCGTTATGGTTTATGTGAAGGACATAATATGTTCGCTATATTCGATGGATTTGAAGGTCTCATTAATAATCAAGTACGAAATATTTAGGTTTTTGAACAAACAGAAATAGAAAGCATCGATCTCTTGAATTAAATTCTAGATTAAAAGTTTACATTGGATGGCTGTCAATGGTTGGAGTAGTGTTGGAAGTTCATTACTTGGTTGTCAGAAGTAAAGGATGAAAAACTGTTCTATGAAGAAGAAAAAAACAATCAAACCTTTTCTATTACATTTAGAACAAGTGCAAGTAAAGTTGGTTTAGAATTAATAGCAGAAAAAATTCGTGAACACAATTTTCATGCCCTATTAATTATCGGTGGATATGAAGTAACAACAACAACAACAACATAAACATGAATTTAAAAGATTTTACTTATAAAATTATTATTCTTTTTCTTCAGGCTTATTTATCTGTTCTTGAAATGTACGAAGCACGAGAACAATATTTGCAATTCCAAATACCACTTATTTGTATTCCTGCTACTATTTCAAACAATGTACCCGGTACAGAATTTAGTATTGGTGCAGATACTGCACTTAATGAAATTGTTCAAGTCCGTATTAAACACAATAAAATAAACGTGAATTCATATTTCTATTTTATTAATTTAGATCTGTGACAAAATTAAGCAATCTGCTCAAGGTTCAAAACGACGTATATTTGTTATTGAAACAATGGGTGGTTATTGTGGTTATTTGGCTACAATGGCTGCACTCGCTAGTGGTGCCGATCAAGCATATATCTATGAAGAACCATTTACAATCAAAGATTTAATAGATGATGTAGATCATTTACGTAAGAAAATGGAAGGACATTTAAAACGTGGTTTATTACTACGAAATGAAAGGGCTAATGAACATTATACAACAGAGTTCATTACAAAATTATTACAAGAAGAAGGTAAAGGTGTATTCAGTGCACGAAGTAATGTTCTCGGTCATATGCAACAGGTGAATAGAGAAATTTATTCTACTAGAGAAGATATTTTCGATTAGCATTTTTAATATAATTAGGGTGGCTTACCATCACCATTTGATCGAGCATTTGGTACGAAATTAGGTTGTAAAGCAGTTACATATGCCGTATCATTAATTGAAAAAGCAGCAACTGAAGATGGAAAAGTAATTTGCAATACTGCGGAAAGTGCTGTTGTATTAGGTCTAATCAAACGACAAAATGAATTTACACCTGTTGAAATTCTTAAAGCCAACACTGATACTGAGTAAATCATTAATCTTATTTTTTTTTGTCTCTTTCTCTCTCTCTAATTACTATTCATTAATTTTTCTCTAGACACCGTATGCCACTTGAACAATGGTGGCTTAAACTTCGACCATTACTTCGTATATTAGCTAAACATGAAAGCGTATACATAGGTGATTTCGTCGAAACAGGTCTTGAAGACGTGGACTAGCAAACATAAATCTTTTGGCGTCTTGTTATTATTTCTTTTTGTAGCAAACCTCCATTACTTTATTCAATGCACACTTGAATTATACTCAGTTCTACTTCTCTTCACGAAAATATGATCTGTATTCGTCCTATTATTCTTTCTTCTTTCTAAACTACTGTAGCTTATTATACATCTTTAATTTTTTATAGAGTACGTTATATATATTTTATTGAATTTTTTTCTTATTTAAAATAACAACAGCACTAACAAAAAAGAATATATATTTAGAAGTAAACTATCTTTTATCCACTTATTTTACATGTTTTATTATTTAATTAGATATATTTTTACTTGAGAAGTATGTTTGTCGATGTAGTTGACCGATCACTAAATAGTATGAATAATTTGTAATACAACCATTGATAGGCTCTTTTTCATGCTTATTACACACTAGGCAATAGAGATACTAGACTTACCGTATACATTCAACTATTTTAACGTATAGTATAATTAGACGAAGTGAACGATGAAAGAAAACTGTATGGGATGAGTGACATACAAAAATCTTGCTCATCGATATATATGAAATATGACAAATAATTTTTCCGTTCATTCATATTATATCGAACAATCGCAGTAGTAGTACTTAAGAAATATCAAAAGTAACGCGAGATCATGTCTATTTATGGGATTGTTATCCTTCTTACTGTTCTGTTTTGCTTATGAACACCGTTAATTCATACTGACTTGATTGAAAAGTACGCACACAAATAATATTGACTTTAGTCTCAATAATTGATCAATGTACACTTGAAAGTTAAAAAAATAATGCTTTCAGGACATCTTGATCAAGTTTCAAGTATTCGAAGTTATTGTTCTCAAAGCAACAATAATGTTGTAAGGGTACGAAATCAATATGAGTTACTATTTTACGAGACACTATATATATATATATCCTTAGAGTAATATTATAATAATGCTGAAAATGGAAAATGTTAAATATATACGAGTTCTATGTTTAAAAACAATTTCTTGTATCAAAAGCAACAAGAAACAGATATTTTCTTTTCTGGATATGATTGTTTTTTTTCTCTAACCTACATAATATCCTCTTATATTACTGGATTGAGCAAGCAAATGACTAGCTCGTTTTATGCAAATAATTATTACACATTGACTTGAATATATATACATATATAATTACATATCCCTCATTTTACTGTTTGTATAACTTGAAATGTTTCATTTCGTTCTTTTTTGCTTTATTGGAGCACAGCTGTTTCACACGTATATGCACAATGTCTGAGCAAAAGAGAAAGAACAACGACTTTTTCTTTACTATATTATCACAGACATGCAATTACAAATCTCTTACTTTTCTCCCTTATACGACATGGTATGCCATCTAATCTCACTCTGACTCTGCGGCTTTATTCATTGGTCTTTCTCTTTCCTGTTGCCTTTTTCTTTCTTTCTTTTTCATTCTTATTTATAGATGATTGATAGTTGTTGCTGTTCTGTTTGACCATTAACACGCCGTACTCATTCTTGTTCGTCTTCTTCATCTACTAGCTACTTCGCCGCGGCTACTGGCTGTATTTATATTTGACTATTGACAACGATAACGTTTTCTTCTCTATCATTCTTTCTCTATCGATCAAGCAGTGACGAATAAAACGACGATGACAACTGTTAACGACAGTAGTGATGTACAGGTGAAAGGCAAAACTACAACACCATTAGAAGCAAATAGTAATAGTAGAGGTGATAATATGAGCCAATCATCGACCACCTCTACCCATAATGAAACAGCAACAACAAATTCACAAGAACCTACATTAGAACAAGCTTTCTTCTTTGGTTTATCTATCGATGAAGCAGTTAATTCAGCTGACAATCTTATGGAATTATTTTATAATGCATGCAAATTTAATCATTTAGAAATTGTAAGACGATGTGTTGAAGAAAAAAATATCAATGTTAATGAACTATTCAATAATGATTATCCATTATGTATTGCTAGGTAAATTATTTACATACTAAAGATTTTTTTTCAAGAAGGAAAATAAAAACAATTCTATTAATCGATGTAATTCTATGTTATTGTTATTTTTTGTCCATTTAAGCCATAAAGGTCACATTGAAGTAGTTCGTTATTTATTGGCTCATGGTGCTGATGTCCATCTCAAACGAGAATTGAATCTATCAAATACACGTGGTACTAATCGTTTGACACGTGGCACTGTGACTTATGGTGACAGTACGCTTTCGCTTGCTGTCAAATATGGATTCGAAGATCTTGCTATGGTGCTTGTTGAGCATGGTGCCGATATATTGAATTCGAATGGAGATTTTGAAAAATCTCCATTACAAGATGCTATTCGGCTTAATCGTTCGCGTATATTAAACGTTTTTATGGATAAGCTTAAAAATACAAAAGCAACATCAGATTACGATGAAACATTATTATTACAGAAGAAAGGTGATATACTTCGTCAATGTCTTATTAATGATCAAATTGACGCATTACGCATTTTTGTACCCAATGTATGGGAAGAGCTTAACAGTGATTTTATGTTCACTGTCTTAAGTAATCTTATGTTAAAGAATAAAATTCAATCAGATAAAGCGTTCGATGTATTAGAAGCAATACTCGATGCTATTCCAACACCAAAATTAAAAATGTATGATATTGGAGATTTACTGAGACGATTTTTACATATTTTACAGGCACAATTTGTAACAATCAATGATGATCGAATTCAAATGCTTTATTTACGTACATCACTTCTTTTTACAATACTTAAATACCATGAAACAGTTGATTTTACTAATTATCTAGATCTATTAGATGTATATTTTCGTGGTATTTATCACAGTGTTGAAAGTACAGGTAAAGGAATAAATAAATAGATTTGAAGATAAATTCTTATGTAATGACATTTTTAGGCGAAGGAATAAATCAAATCTATGAATATATCGTTCGCTTTTATGATAATCTTATTTTAATGGGTCATCTTATTTTGACGAACAACATTGTTATATTGAAATTACTCGAATGTGAACATGTTCAACAAATGCAGCCGATCGACATGTATCTATCATGGCGTGCACGTAATCCGTTTCAACTCAAAGAGACTTGTCGTCTTATGATAAAAAATGCATTACCATCTTATAAACATGACGTACTCGAAAAGCTAAATCTTAACGAAGACACTTTTTATTATTTGTATTATCAACGATAGCTATTTGACATTATCATATACACTCGCAATAATATTATTCAGTGTTTCTTAGTCGTGATACAACAATAATTATATTTACTCTGTTTGTGTGTTTAATCAATCTGTATCAATACCAAAAAAAAATAAAATATAAGCTACCAGATAACCTGACATGCTAATTATAGAAAATAAAATCTATTTGAATTATTACAAATTTCGAAGATTACAGTGTGTGATTATCTTTTTGTTCCATTTTCTTTTTATACTCTCTAAAACTAATGATTAATGTCTAATTAAATAGAATAATATAAAAACAATGAGAAAACGATCAATAAAATGTTCATTTCGTAGTGTTTAGTAAACGAATGTTTGTTTTTAGATTAAAATGGCAACAGAAAATATTCGTAAAGCATTTCGATCATTTTTATCTTGGACATCTCGACCAGACGATAAGAATTCAACTGATGATTCATCGAAAATATGTTGGATTTTCAATCTTCCATCGGAAATTCTTCAAACTATCACTGACCATTTAGCTGTGAATGATATTATATCGTTGAGTCAAACTTGTCAAACATTCTATACATTGACTAATAATGATAGTTTTTGGATTCATCGTGTACGTTCTCAATTTTCTCCATCTACTGCTAATCTTTATATACTTGACTTATTTGAAAAGCCTGGAAATATCCTAACAAATGATGAAACTCGTTCATCTGGCTTCGAGAATATTAGAGTAGATGGCGAACTTGATCTTGCTGCGATAAACTCTGTTACACATTATAATGACGAAGCAATTGAAAAGCGTCATGCTAAAATGTATATATCAAAAGAAGACTTTTTAACACATGTGCAATATCTTAACTATAGAAAACCTAAAAATATTCTGGAGATTCCTTTAATGAAACTAATGTATTTCTATTTGATTGATCGAAAACGAACTGCAGCTGTTAATATGAGTGTTATTCATCGAAATGATGTTTATCTTATTGAAAACAGTGACAAAGATAGTCTAACAGGTCGTATTATTCAGCTACAATCTGTATGTTGGCTTGAAATAACTGGTCGTTTTGATCATGATATTATGCCGGGAAAATATGAAGCTATATGGCGAATGAAATGTCATGCAACTTATGTTAATATGTGGGGAGAAACAGAATTTAGCATTGTACCATCTCATGGGAAAATGTTAATTCGTAAAATATCTGAAAATGATTTTCATCATTATGCAGTCGAACATGGCAAAAATTGGTTTACTGTAAATATGGGTGAAATTATAATTTATGAACGCTCGACAGTTTTAATTGGTATACGCAATTGGAGTAATGGCAATTGGAAATCAGGCATATCATGGGATTGTATTGAATTGAAAGTCACACCATAATTCACTGGACATTTTTCTATAAATTAAATATATACGTATATATCATGGCTTACTACGCTTTATCATATCAAATATTTTTTATGAAACAATCAAAACGAGATGTTGAAGTACATAGCAGCAAATCAAAACTCAATTTCCCGGTGGACATTCTTGCAATACTGTACTACTATCGTTACTACTCAGTTTCGCTTATGCAACTAAAAACATATGAAGCATAATCAAACAGGGAAATTGTGTTTAACTCGTTTAATTTAATCTTGTTTATCTCCGTCTTTTATATTGAATGTATCAATTTACAAAATGTATTCAGACTGATTGTGTTCTATGCTTTTATTTTTCTAGTAGCTTTTTCTTGTTACTTTTTTTCTATAAGAAAAATAATAAATATCTTCAAATTTATGCTACCTGGATTAGCTTGAAAACATATGTATATTAGTTTGTCTGGATAGATGGCATTGGTTAGCATTAATAATAAATCCATTCAATTTAATGTTTTGAAATGAAATACTATATTTCCTTTCGCAAAGTTAATTATTCATGGTAACTAAATAAATATCAAATCGTTTCTGCTATTTTAAATCTTGTTTCTATAGAAACTTCAATGTTAATGACACAATCAAATTGACCGATTAAGTATTGAAACTGCATACAAAAAAGGAAATAAAATTTCTTGCTGTCTGATTCTTTCGTTTAAATGAAAAATAAAAAGAAGGCAATTCACTTGGTCTTCTACACATGAGCAACTGAATAGCTAAACATTAAATATGAAAAATGAAACTGAAGAAGGTCAACCAAGAGTTCGTGGTGCTTCTTTCTCACTAGAACCAGTCGACGAGGAACCTGAAACTAATACAACTAGCGCTGAATTAGCTCAGGATAATTCGTTGTTAAACCACCACGCTTCTCCTCATCCTCACACATCGGTAAATATTACTCAACAACGTAGCCGTCGCCGAAGTAGTGTATCTATTCTTCAAGCGCTTGCTCACACTCAATTACTTGCTACGCATGATGCTCGAAAACGGTACACGAAAGCAAAAGAATGTTATTTTGATTTTTTCCATGAAATAAAAATGTTATTTTTCTTTAGAAATTTTCTTGTCGGATCTGGGCGACAAGTACCAGAGAATGTTATGAATGATATTTCTTCGTGCTTTCCAAATGGACGATTACTAACGATAATGGTAGCAACATGGAATACAGGCGAAGCATCACAATTATATGAACAAAATTTTACACCGACAGCTCGCGACACAGCAAAACCAAAAGAACGTATGCTTGATGATATGTGCGATATATTATTGCCGACATTTCTTGATTATGTTTCTGATTTAATCGTTGTTTGCACGCAAGAAACGTCTGTAACAAAAAATAAGTATTGATTAAAATGAATATTTGTTTTTAATCGCTATCTAAAAACTGTTCTTTAATTATAGAACCGATTGGGAAGTTTTACTTCAAGAAGTAATTGGTCCAGTTCATGTGCTATTTCATTCGCTTCAATTTGGTACTTTATCATTATGTATATTTTTACGGCGGGATCTGATTTGGTATTGTACTGGTATGTTAAATAGAAAAAATTCAATAGTCTATAGTCACAATTTTCTTAATTCCATTAGAACCTGAAGAAGATATCATCAAATTCCGAGCTGTTGGTCCTGTTCGTACAAAAGCTTCATTAGTTATAACTTTTAATATGTTTGGTACCTCGTTTATGATAATTAATTCACATTTTGAATGTAAAAATGGCATTATTATAGTTAATTGGAGTTTTTCTATTATATTCATTTTTTGTTTAGCTGGTGAAAATCATGAACACCGATCAGGTCGACAATTAAACTTTCAAAATACATTAGGAAAATTATCTATACCACATGAATTTGTCCAAAAAAATCTTTTGCCAAGTCAATCTCTAGGAAATTTTCCAATTGCAGAAAGTTTAAAGCAAGCTGATTCAATAGCATCACTTGATTCTGCTCTATCTACAGACGTAGGTAAAATTTGTATTTAATTTATGATGGTGGTTCTTAATTCACTAAAATTTATATTTACTTCCATAGATGCAGCACAAGCATGTGATTGTGTCCTATGGGCAGGTGATATGAATTTTCGAGTTGATATGCCAAATCAAGACGTATTAGCCCTTTGCAAAGAAAACAATTATGCTGAGATTTTACGTAAAGATGAATTCCGTATGTTACAACAGAAAGCAGGTAAGTAGATGTTGTATTTTTTTCTTTGGAATTAAATTCAAATTAGGGTTTACTTTTTTCCATGTTATATAAGGTGATCGGTATTTTGGCTTTAAAGAAGCGGAGATTACTTTTCCTCCGACATATAAATTTGATTTACGCTACCATGACGATACTTACGCTAAAAATCGAACACCATCTTATACAGTAAGAATAATTTATGATTAAATTAGATAGTTTTTTCTTTCTCTCGGATTGATTTGTTTGGTCTATGAATGAAGAGTTTTTGTTACAAGTCTAGAGTATGATTCAGTCGGTTTATAAACGTGTAAAATTTAACATAGATTACATTAATAGAAGCGAAGTTTTCCTATTCTTATCCATGTATAGATCACTGGAAAAATTCCTATAGTCTTATGCACTAATCATTTGAAATAGTACAGCTATTATTTTTCACTGAATACAGTTGATAGACTACTACTATAGAACAGTGTGCAGCAAGTGTTAACCTATAGCCGAAAATCTCATGCAACGATACTATCGAATATCGATTTCGCTTGTATACTATCTACTGTAATCTTCGTCCTGAAGTTTTTTTCTTTGTGTGCGATTAGTGAGTTTGTGACGGAATACTAATGAATTTGATGCAAACAATAGTAAGCGAGGTCAAGTTTTGCACTACAATATGATTCAAAATAAATATTTAAGTGATATAATTTATTTAAAAGGATCGTATTATCTATCGTGATAAACCAACATCACAAATTCAATGTACACAATATCAATCTGTTCAGACTGTAAAACATTCTGATCACAAACCTGTTGTTGCTCATTTCAATCTCAAACTTAAACCTGGTTTACATAAGTACGCCTAATCAAACAAATTTTCGATATTGTCTTCATTCAAACATATTTTAGAGGAAATCTAGCCTATGGAAAATTCAATCATGAAGTTTACAAGCGTGGTGAGTATTATTTTTACTATAAGCTATAAAAAACGATTTTGGTTTCTATTTTTTGATTAGGCTGTGAACAACGTGAACGACATCACTCATTAGGCGTTGGTATAGTAAATGATGCAAGACGTCGAACAGCTCATTCTAAAAGTTCTGTTTGTGTTCTTCAATGAATTCTGCGTTTTTGTGTTAACTATTGATTATTGACCCTAGAGTGATATGAAACGAGTTTTTCTTTTTAACGCATACGATTTTTTTATTATAAATGAAGCATTGATAATATAATGTGATCCTAAGATATTTTGTAATAGTTCCATTTTTTGACTCAATGAACATTATTTTTACCAACAATCGATTTGAATCAATTGCATTTATTTACTTATATTTAAGTCTATTTTAGTATGAACACAATACACCAAGTAACACCTGTCCGAGTAGTGCACCCTAATTATGTTCGTAGAATTCGATGTAACATTTTTTCATAGAAATAAAATCGGATAATTGTTTATTGCTGCTATGTTTCATAGATTTTATTTTATTTCCTGGTTTTCATACAGCTTATTCCTTACTGACGAAATACAATGCTTGAGAAACAAAATCTATTTATATTAAACATCATGAAGACTATGTTCAATAATTATTCGATCAGTGTAAAAAGCAAATAGAAAGTTCTAGAAAATTGTCTATTTACGCATAGATGATAAAACTAATAATAGCAGTAAAAAGGGAGTCCAGTAAAATCTCTCTATAGTGGACACCTTTCGGACTTTTCAAATGTGTCCACTATAGGGACGCTATGCATTTTCAATCTTTTTCTCTTTTAAGGCCACCCCGCCCCCCTCAAAAGTCGATTTTCGGCAAAGAAAGTTCAAATCGACTAAAATTTTCAGGATATGTTAGGACTGGAGCGGGTAGCGTACGATAAAAATTTCAGCCCGAAACATTCAAGTTTAAGGAAGTTATAAAGTGAACACTGGTTAAAAATGACCCATTTTCCATCCTAGTTATTTTGCCTTCAACTATGTGTTTTCGAAAAATTTTTTTACCATTCGATAGAGCATGTAAAGATGCAGGGCGTCTCTTGGTTTGATTTTAAAAAAGTCCATTCTATAAGCCAAAAACGTTTCCACAATTCAAAGTCCTTGAAAAAAGGCCAAAAAACTGCAAGTGAATTTTGTAGGCGATCTTTTTTGGGCATAAAAAAAGCTTTTCCAAGAATCGGAGCACGAGATGCCCTGCATTCTTTGCATGCTCTATCGAATGGTAAAAAAAAATTTCGAAAACACATAGTTGAAGGCAAAATAACTAGGATGGAAAATGCAAAAAACATGATTTTGAGAAAAACATTTTTTCGAAAATTTTTTGCTGTTTTTTTAAATTTTCTGCAATTTTCACGCGGTTTTTGAGGAAACTGACCTAACTTGTCCTACGTAACTTTTAATTCTGCACACGCTGAGCGCTTAATTAATTAATCAGTAATTAGAGATCAAAGACCTAATTATACTGCCGTTTTTGACATAGAGGACCTCTCAAAGATCACTAAAAATTTCGGTCAAAAAATGGTCTTTGGAAAAAAACTATAGTGATTCTGAAAGAGCAGAACATGGGCTATCACCCCATGGTGTGATCTNAATTTTCATTTTTTTGACGAAAATCAATTTTTTGGGGTGGGGGGGGGTGGTCTTAAAGATAGAGGTATCTTTTTTTAAACATTGAGGACATTAGTGAATAAAATAGTCACATAGAGCACCGCATTATTTTTTTTCAAGTATTTTTTCAGAGTACAAAAGTCAACAATTGTCAAAATAATTTTTGATACAACTTTGTTTGATTAATTTCCTAATTATGCTTCACTTTATGCCTTCTTTCGAGTTGGAAGTGTAATCAGGAAATTTTTCACACCGATTAAAATTGTGTGACACTACTTTTTTCTATGCTGCATGCGTCAGTCAGTTTTCATACTGATCAACAAGTCACTTTTGATTGCCTTTGATTCGGTCGATTTTTCTTGCACAGTAACGCCTCATCTATTCAGCAATCTTATTTTGCTCTTAATAGTGGCATAAAAATATCTACAAATGTTACAATGCGATTGTATATATGCCCGTCACGCGTATTCAACACAGAGAATGCGTTCTCTTTCTCCCACAAATATATCTTTTTTTCATTCTACTGTCAGATCATTAACGAAAAGACACTATTCTGTATGAGTAATGATGATAATCGAGACATTTTCTTTGAATNCATGGTTAATGTCCACTATATAGAGGTTATTTATGCAAAAGGGACTGCGAAAAAGTGTCCACTATAGAGAGATGTCCACTATGGGAGGTTCTACTGTATTATGAAAGTCAAAAACTCGTCAAGGATAAATAGCATAGATCGAACTACTGATTAGATTGTTAACTATATACAATGAGAAAAATCATTAAATTTGAAACATCTATTATATCAGTGTTTCGACTCGATCTGATTTTGATTTTGACAGAAGCTTGAGAGCTGCAGTCTCAGAAGTAATTAGAGAGAGTATTTTCCGATAGTTCAATCTTGAATAAATAAAATTACATACACATTCGTACAAACTCTCATTCACAGTTTGATAGAAATAACGATATTCAATGTCAAGCATTAGTGAATCTAGCAGAATGCAATAATCTAGGGTTATGAACAGTAGACATACTACTAATATACATGGAATTCTGTATCACCCTTTGATGGAAACGAAAATAAGAAAAAAGAACCGATTTCATTCATTTATTCGATTAAATTGCATTAGTTGGAGTTCATCAATGTATACATATATCACATGGTATCTGTTTTTGCTCTGTTTCCTTTCGTTGTGATAGTTAATTTATTATAAGCAATACATTACATTATTTGCTTCATTTCTCTTTGTTTCGCGTGATTATCGAACATTCACAAGAATGAAAACGAGGTGTGATATAAACATCAGAGTACATATAAAGAAACTGAATGCGTTTAAGTTAATAAAGCTTTTCAACCATCATTGCAATTGAGGAATGATGAGAAATGCTCAAAAAAACATAAAAATAAAAAAAAGATTGATTGATCGAAATACTCGTCACTATTTATAAAAGAATATAGATAGAAAAATTGATTCACCATGAATTGATTATCTTCGAAGTTCTGAAAGAAATAGAAGTTAAAAGTCGACTAAACAGAATTTACATTGCTGTTGGCCTCCTTCCGTGATAGTTCAATAGCTTTTTGTATTGCCCAAATACTCAATGGGCGCATATATCCACACTAAAACAAAAGAATAAATTGAAGTTTTTTCTTTTTTTTTTATTATTCCGCATGTAATCCAGACCAAATACTTACAGATCGAAAACAAGAGTTACTTGTTAAAGCTTCAGGTGTTTGAAAAGCCAAACCTGCTATGTTATAACAGGTATTATAAATACCTTCGGATGTGAGAAAAGCTTCATAATTTAAATTCTAATAAAAAATATGAAGTGTTGAACAAAAACATAATTAAAACACAGAATTTAGCAAAATAAAAATATTACTTCCATAATCATTGTAGACGATAAACCATAGGTAACACCAGTCCATATTTCTTCTGATTGTAAACTAACAGTTTCTAATTGTCCTGATTTTGTCATTCCATTAACAGCACCCATTGTACCATTACAGAATTTCATTACATTTATTTTAAATATTGTGTCAAGTACACTATTTACCCGTTCTTTTTCGAAATCCTTCGAAGAAAAATTTCATTGAAACATTTAAAATTTATCTTCAAATATATTCACTTCATATTTATGACCAGTTAAACGTAGATACCAAAAGCCAGCTAGTTGATCGGACATAATACTATCGTGATGAGATGATGCACTCGAATCATAATTATAGTATTGACCTAAAAGTACAGATAAAACAACTTATCGTAAGTTTATATACTATAATGATGATATTAATCGTGTGATTATAAAAGTGCTACTTTTTGAAACGATAAGAACTCAATGTGGTGATGAAAAAATTCGTGAAGTCTGCCGAAAGTGATCAAAACAACGCCACAGAAAACAAGAAACTTGAGCGAGAACAAGCATGATTGATTTAGTCTTGATAACCTACACAGAAAGATTTGTGTAATACGTATATGCTCGATGCCCATCCATTTATTTCAAAAACCAAATTGAGAAAAAGAGGCATGTAGTCTTCTTGCTCTTTTGAACTTTCTTTTTGTGTCTTACGAGGGAAGGCCACCAAGTGTTCAATCGCTTTTGGATTGAAACTACATGCATTATGTAGCTCCCAAGGAGTTATGAATACGCTGAAAATATTTTGGGCGGATAGTTTATTGTTACGAAAGTAGGCCATTTTTATGGCATTCTTTTATGATTGCCGTACTCCCTCCCCCTCAGGAACATTAGAAAAATTGATTTTCGAATTTTGATTTGAAATTTTATATACCAATAGACCTCAACGAGAATAGTGTTTTATGAATGTTTTTGGGCATTGAATTTGTTTTTTTCATAAAATCTGCCACTTTATTTGAAAGATATAAAATAAAAGTTTCACAATAACTGTATCTAATGATAGGAAACGTAGAAAGGTCTGAAATGTTCGCAAAAAGTTGTTCTCCTCAGAGCGTCTTTCTATGTAAAGTTGCAAGTTGAAATTCGAAAATCAATTTTTTTTAATGTTCCTGAGGGGAACCCGAGGCTTTCACTAAAACCCATACCTTAGAAATGGTCTATTTTCGTAACAATAAGCTATCCACCCAAAATATTTTCAGCTTATTCATAACTCCTTGGGAGCTACATAATGTAAGCAGTTTCAACGCAAAAGCGATTGAACACTTGGTGATCTTCCCTCGTTAGCGTTAATTCATTTAGGCCACATTTTTAATGGCAAGCTACAGCTCGGGACCTAGGCGGAGAAGTGAGACTCCTGTACTCTAGAGTAGGGTAGCTTCGCTTTTCTATCCACTTATTCAAATGAATTTTTAGCTTTCTAAAAGATTGTGATTATTTGTAAAAATACTTTACACATAAAACGAGTAGGATGTGGGCTATCTTGTAAAACATGGCTTGGTCACGAAAATATTTCTTCTTCACGGAATCCGCACCAAAATTTCATTTTTTTACACTATTGACTCAAAGCTGATCGAAGTAACATTCACAATTTGAGGAGCGTTTGAAAAGTCTAGTGAATATTTGGATTTAGTTGTAACTTTGGAACGAAGAAAAGAACAGAAATGATGCTTTTTACGTTGTCTCGTTTTGGAGGATGTTTTTCAAGAATATATGAATACAGAAAAATATTTTAGCTTATTTTTCTCAAAGTTTTCGTTCTTCAATTAAGAAAATAAGACAGTTTGCCACTGAATTCGATCGTAAAAAATCTTATCGCTTATACAAAACTTTTGATAAATTATTCAAATCGATGCATCTGATGGAACTAGAGGTGAATGTTCAAGTCTACTACTGCTTCACAATATCGTTGTCAACTCAAATTAAAGTCGTAGATTCTTTAAATTAATTATTGAATTAATCAGATTAACTGACCGTTCCATAACTTTTCTGAATAAGAATTCTTTGCTAACTGAAGCCATTCGTCGTATTCGTTTACTAGATCTTTATCATTCATAATTTGAGCCATTTCAATACAAGAACGAAGCGCAGCTATCTGTAAACCTCCACAATAGGCACTAAAGTATAAACAATTCATATTATTCAAGAACAATAAAAGATTTGAGAGAAACCTTGCTCCAGCAGCCGTCCATGCATCATAGGTTTGATCAGCAAATCCACCATTATCCACTAGACCATCTTTGTCGGCGTCTTGTTCTCTCAAATGAGTCATAACACTCTATGAAAATCGTAATATTGAAATTTGAATCTATTTCCTATCTTTTTTACTTGTATGGTTGGCCATATATGATTAAGAAATTCGCTATTTTGTGTGTACACATAATCCCGATAGACTTGTAAAACATATTTTGAGCCTAAATCTTTCCACTCAGCGGTATCATGTGCAATATAAGCATTAACCGATAGCCAAGGCTCTTCATCTATGAAAACAGAATTTTCTTAATACAACAATAAATTGATAGCCTCTACGTTGAATTACCAGGGTCGCCTTGATCATGAGGAACGGAATTTAACATTTTTCGTCGACCTGTTTGACCGTGAAATAAATAAACACGTGATTCAACATTTTCATGTGGAATTGTACTAGCTAAAACAGTAAAATGATTTTGTTTATTTCTTCAACATAAATACAATAGATTTCTTTACCGTATTCATACTGAATACTGAGTTCTAATTCAGGCCATAATTGTATCAAAGCAAACGAAGCATAAAAATGAACATCATAGGTATTAACCATTCGATATTCATGACCTTAACATCATTTTCCATGGGAAAAAAACAACTGGTGGAATCAAAAACAATGAATTACCCTCTAAATATCCAAATCGCCCCCATTTTCTAACATGTTCGGATAGTGTTGTATCTTCACTTACATCGAGCCAAACGGAACCACTATCCGCTACAAAATATGATTCATTAAATAAAGCACTTTTATACCAATCTGGTAATAGTCTAAAGAAAGCAAAGCAATTCAAAAAAATTTTTTTTTTATAAATTCAATTCAATTACGAATCATCTAGAATCGGTTTTTGCCATTTATTAATAGCTTCCTCCCATTTCAATCGATTATCTAATGTATAAAGGCAAAGTTTTGTTCCATTTAATGTTGACTTATCAAAACATGTCGTATACCATCTAATGGAAACGAAAGCAGCGTTTGTTATCAAATGATATATTAACAAAATGACCTACTTTGAATATAGTTGTTGTCTAAGACCAAATTTAATTTCTGGCATATGCCAAGCAAGTGCGAATTCTATCGGCTTTATCGATTTCCCTTCAACACTTGTTGTTATACATACACAACTAGCTGTATTTAAAGTTGCTGGTCTTGCAGCTGGTGATTCCATTTCTATTAATCGACCATCATCAATTAAATCCATCCAAACACTTCGTCCTTCTACATCTGAGTCGAGATTAAAATTTGTTCGTGTTGTAACTAAATTATCTAACTGGAAAAATTCAAATTTGATTACATTTGATTATTTAAATGGCGAGTAGAACAAACTTCTTTTTTCCCCAATATACAATATTCAAGTTGCATATCACGTAATTTTTGTTTTATTGATACACCACTAGCTGCTGATAGATTATGGTCATCGTCAGAGATATGAACTGGTTCATGAGAAATATCTTCGCATAAGAATTCGTTAGTTGCTAAACGGAAAAATACAGAACAATACAAAATGAGAAATATGTTGGAAAAAAACCTGATCCAGCTTGCCATGTAAACATCAGACTGACTTCAATTGGATCATCATTCAAATTCTCAACATTCCAAACGAAAGAAGCAACTGGAAGTGAAGAATCCTAAATGAAAAAAAAAGATAAGAATGTGTTTTTCAGATCCAATTTAAAAATTTGATTTATAGATACTTTATAATTATGAGGTATAAACGGTGATATTTGTTTACACAATAATCGTATATTTTGTCCAGGCAGATCATAGGTCGTCCATGATTGTGGATATAGTGCTTGATAATAGCCGTAATCTTTTGGAAATGCAGTATTCCACATATGTAGTCCTTTCTGTCGTAAGCGGTTTGTTGTTAACACTTGACAATAGTTTGTTATATTTCGACGACGAATACAAACCGTGAACTAATAGAAAATATTCAAATGAAAAGCATTAAAAAACAAATAATACGTATCCAACAAAATCAACTGACTGTATTTGCTTCAACAGTTTGAAATTCATAAAGACCGGGTACAAGTTGATAACGACAGAATTCTCCTTTGAATCCTCGCCCGATTGTTCCACACCCTAAACCACCAATTGGTGCACCTATCAGAAAAGAACACAATGATAGACAAAACGACGTTTCTTACTATCCATCCAATCAGTTATGATGAGTAGTAAACAGAAATGTCTGGTGAGATTTTTTGTTTTGTGCCTTAGCTTGTTTGAACTACGGCTAAAGAATCGCTATGAATCTGAATAAGTATAGCTTTACAAGTGACTGCAACGGATGTTCTCTCATCAAAGTCGTTGCAAAGCATTTTATCAATACACGAACCTCAGTTATGACTGATCGTGTGGGAATACTACGGAGTTCTTCTTTTGTGATTATCTAACAACTAATAATATGTAATATTTTTACCATAGATTTGTTGCAGTGGTATTGGGTTAATAAAATCCATATGTGCTCGTCGTTTTGCTTTTCTCAATCGATACCATAGAGGAAGATATCTAGTAAAATTTCGAACAATCATTTTATTTTCTCATTCAAACTCATAGAATTAACCTCGCGAATAAAGGAATGTATTCCAGTAGTTGTTTGAATCGTGGTCTTGAGAATGGTTTCCATTTAGAATCGAATTCTTTATCAAAACTAACATGCCAGCCGTATTTAGTTGGTATTAACTGATCAAGATTAGATAAGGACATGAATAAATTAATCTAGAAACAAGAAAAAAAGTTAACCTAGACACATCATCACGTATTATTATAATTTAAGATTGTACAACGAGAGTACATCGTTTTTATAATCGTTTAAATTTTTCAATTCATTCTCAACGCCTTCATCTTGAACACGAGTAATACTCGCGCGATATCGTTCGACAAGTTTTTTATTATGATCAAGAACGGAGTTTGAATCAACTGACGATGGATCTTTCTAAAAATTGATAAAACATGATCTTTGTTTAGTACGTATGAAACTTAGAAAATGATTTATAATAAAGACCTCAGATGCTTTGAGTATATCAAGTAATCGAGTACGCGAAGGACTTTTATCCCAATAATATGCTTGCCAATCGCTCTTTGTTTTATCTGCTTCCCAATTTTCAATTTTCTAAAATAAAAACATCAGACTTGGTGCTTAAAAAATCAAAATTCTTTTACCCAAGATTCGAAATACAATGCTGTCAATAAATATTGAGCATAATCATAATTTTGCTTTCGATATGGACATCTAAACAAGTATGAGTTATTTTCTGTTATTGAAATTTGAGATGAAAAAAATAGCCTATTGAAAACTACACATCAGCAGTTTGTTTCTGCAGAGCATGGAATGCTTATGTCTAATCCTACGGACAATAATAATCTCTTGATTTTGAGTAACATGTATATTTTTATAGAATGTGAGAAAAGGTTGTATGGTAAACAAGAATAGAAACTAAGATCGCATCTTTGTGTTTGTTTTAGTAACTAGTAGTGCATAAAATTATCACTACACCTGATAATTTACATATTCGACAAGCGATAGGAACGGAATACTGGTAGATGACATAAAACTGACTGAGTATTTTCAGGCAGTTCTTAGTGATATTTGAACTATTGCAGTTTTGACTATAAATAATAAAATCAGGTTATGAATTAAGAAACGTAAGTTTATTATCAGTTCTGATAATTTATTTCACACTTTTACATCTTATTTGTGGTCAATATTGAAATATGAATAATTACATAGTCGTCGAGTGCAAGTAGAAGTTATCGATGATTGAAAAGAAATATTTTTGCATCTGCATCTACATAATGAAATTCATAGATTGCAATATTTGATAAATTTCGATTTTTTTTTCTGATCGCTATTATGACTTACTCATTAAGGGCCTCTTATACATGTTGACAACAAAATTTCTTATACATCCAAAACCGAATGCAACCAAGTGTTCACACGGACAATCAATATAAAAGTAAGCCTTTCTTTTGCTTAAAAAACTTGATTTTTATTTGAAGAAATTGATCGTCACAATAAAAAAAGCTGTTAGCGCAATCCCTGTGGGATTAAAATGTGAAACACGATGAAACTCCTTTTCTGGAATCCATTTATCACGGTCAGTCATGGTCTGTGAAGCTTCTCTATTACGGCCTGTATTATGATGCATGGAGTCTCTAGAAACCATCACAGACCGTTACAGAAAAATTAATTAACTAATTAATAATTAATTAATTAAGCAATTATTTAATTTCTCTGTAACGGTCTGGGGGGGGAGCCGGGGGGGGGAAGCCGGGGGTGGGGTGCAAAATTTCTACCCTAAACACTTTAACACTCCTTTCGGGTCGTGTTTCACAAAAAGTCCGTTGCTGACACCAATATGGAAAGCACGCACTGAATGATATCAACATCAGATATTTTATGAGATCGACTATTCATTCTCTCGTAGCCTCCAGTCACGGTAGTCATACATTAGATATTGTTCTCAAAGTGCGAATTCAATGATGCGTCTCCAATGATATTCGATTACATTTCATAAAGAAGTATAATATTGGTTTTTCTATTAAAACTTAGTTAAGCGAACAATATTTTTGATCTGCATAGCGTAAAGATACTATCGTGAAAAAACGAAAGAGACTTTATTCTCTTACTTGTCAGCGACTAGAGTAAGTTCGTCTGTATTCGCATTATATCGTTGTCCAGCTAAGCGAATAAATTTATCACGAGCATGTTCATCAAATTGTAGTTGTGTTAATTTAAACTAAACAAGTCAATACAGAATATTCAATCATGAAATAATTCTGGAATAAATACATTAAATTTAATGACACGAGCTCGAGAATCTCGTATAGATGGTGTTGAATTAAGGTAATCATTGGTTGTTATTTGTATAGGTAAATAATATTCACACGCTTCATCAGAATCTAATTGTTCCGGCCATGGTGTACAATATTCTAATTGAACGATGAATTTGCTAGATTTTTAACTGTCAATAGAGTAATATTTACTTTTGATTGCAGCACAATGCTTTTTTATATGATTTGGTGTTAAATGAAAGAAGTTAGGAATTTTCATTAGTTCAGCATTTGCATATTTTTCCAATGGTAAACCTTTATTTTCTTTAACCGACGCGACATAGCCCTGAGTTATAGGCAACGGTACAACACTTTGTTTAAATGTCGTAGCTGTTGGCCAAACATTAGTCCAATCTTGATCTGTTGACATACGCAAATAACGTGGTGGCTGAACCTAGTTGAACAATCAAATGATTCTGTGTTTTTTGATTTATTCATAAGAAATATAACTGAAACCTCTTTAAATTTTGGTTTTATACGTTTTTTCATCGAACCATTTCGATTCGTTTTTGATTGTGTTAATTGTAACACACGAAATTCTCCAATTTGAGCTAAAATTGAACAGGTATAATTGATATTTTCTAAAAATCTAAATCTAAACCTTACATTTCGGTCCAGTTGATCGTTGTGGCTGACGAAAGGTTCTCACAAATAGTAGACTATTCGATGGTAATGTCAATTGAAGTCTCAAATATAAGAGAGACATAGCTGTTTGTAATATTTTGATCTAGAAAAGTCTGTTTTTACATGTTCAATAAAGACTATATGGTTCGGCAAGTTACACTGAAGAAAAAAAAATGAATTCTACTATGACTCAGTTCTGCAATCACTCGAATAATGATTATTCGAACGATAGATCGTACACGTTTCACTGAATATTAATGAGTATGCATATAAAATGAATTATTCAACGGTTACATGTATGTGTTCTTAGGTATAGAGACACAAGCAATATCAATTACTAAATTTATATGTTTGCTGTGCGCTAGTAAACATTGATAAGTTGTTGGATTCGCATTCTATAATATCTAATATGATTTGATAAACAACTTTGCTTATGTTAAATATTGCTCAAACGGAAGTTTTTAAAAAGAATAACGCTGAGATAATAGACAAAAATAAATCTATAAATTGTTAGCGTCAAGAGTATAATTCCATATTAATTAGAATATCTATTGGATATATATAGTCTACCTGAGATCAAAAATACGCTTTTTAAGTTTTGAGTCAACCTATGTTTTTGAAATCATTGGTTGAATAGTAAGAAATTAAGTTAAAAAACTTAAGCAGTTTATATATTATATCGCAACATATTGTTCGTACCAATATGATATACACCAAAGAAGTGTCAACTATTTTAAATATATTCTAACAAAAAAATACAAGCTGTTCGATACAGATTGTTTTTTGTGATGTTCGCATTTATCAACTTTATTGTGGACTATTTAACTAGTGATTTGAAAGACATATGTTTGCTTAAAACTTAAAAAGACTTTACCTGATGACAACGAGACTTGGCCTTTACTAAATATGCATACTAGCCAAACGTAATCGAACTAGTGGCAATGCATTTTTATAGATTAGTTGTGAACATAATTGAACCTTTTGTTTCCTCGGTAGTGTTGCTTTCAACGATTTTCAATATGAATCTTTTCATCGAATGATGTCAAATCAAATAAAAAAAACCTATTAGAAATGACTTATTTTTGGTCGATTCTGCAAACAAGGACTTCTTACTTAAATAAATATTATCATACTCTGATGAATATTTGAAAAAACCATTCAGGTTTTTATCAATCTATTCGATGTCGTACGATAATTTTTTCGTCTACTAGTTAACAATCATGATTTTTATTGGCTCATAAGACAGCAATATAGAAATCACAACACACGAAACGTCTTGACTATCAGAGACATCTAGTCGATGCTTCGCATAAATGCAAAGTAAATTGTATGCACAGTACACTTGTTCGGTGTATATGGTAACGACGATTCAAAGCACACATTCATAAATACACATATGACAAAATTATCGAGAAAAATGTGCCGTTCTTACTCCTGTCATGTACAGGATATCACATAAGAGGTACGTGACAGGTAGGAAAAAAAAGAATAGAGAAACAAAACTGAGTTAAGTTGCTTTGCTGAAAAAGCAAATATATACATTTATCTCAATCATACATTTACTGACGACTACGTTGTTGTATTCATTCTGTTTTATGTTAACAAAAAATGTGATTGTGCAGCACAGTTTTTACTGAGTAGAAAAGCTGAATGATTGTATCCATTTTGTTTTTGTTTGTAGATAACAGAATGGGGAATACGAAATCTGTACCGAGTGCAGAAAATATGACTACAAGTCATGAAAGAACATCTGATGGAAGTATAATCGAATCAGTAGAATCATTTACAATCAATAAGAAACAAAAACAGAGTGAATTGTCTGACCGAGATATTCAATTTCTTAGCTCACAAACAGGTATTTATAACTTTTAAATTGATCTAGCCAACAATCGATAGATATTTCCTAATGACGAATCTTAGTAAATTCTGATTTTATCAATGTAAATACTCGGGATTCATCGGTAAGCATTTGAGATAAATCAATCGAAATAGGAAGTCGATCTATGTTACTGATAAAAATCCTGAAGATTACAATGAAAAAGTATGTGTTCGTTATCAAGCAATAGAAAAACATTTATGGATAAATAACATGTAGATGTATATTTGAAAGTTGAATTGTAATAATTTTTTTATAAAGATTTGCTTGTTGATAATAAATCATGTGCGGATTAATATAGAGGAATGGACTATTTTAGGCAAAACAGGACATGTTTGGCGTCGATTCTTCACAAAAGTTATTCTTCTGAATCTAATTTCTTTCTCCGAAGCAGACGGTACATCACAGGACCAAAATTCAGGGTAAACTATAATGTAGTAATGATGCCGCTGTAAGTAAGATAGCATCATTAAATAAGTTTCTAATAAAAACGATTTTCTAGATATTTTATCAAATCTCAAAGTATTTTTTTTTCTGTCTTTGCATTAACTAAAAATTCTGGAGAAAAATCTACACCCATTGTTGTTTTAATCATGCTATTTTGTTTAGCTTGTACGTATATTCATAGTGTATCGTGTCGGTAACGCTAGTTTGTTTTTTCATAAATAACTCTAGATGAAATATATTGCGTTAATCGTATCAGGGTATCTCGATTAACTCAAAATACTTGCAATATATTAAGAAAATTTGATTGTCTCGAGATATTTCCAGTTTTTATTCTATCCGGTGATGATACAAAACAATCACTGATCCGGTAAACTTTATTTACATACGAGTTTGCAATGGAAAAATTATTATTTGTTTAAATCTTTTAACTCATAAAAGACAAAATATATCTATGAACATTTTTCATAGGTCTTCCAGCAGATGAAGTGCTGGAATGGCATCACAAGTTTTTTCAAGATAATCCAGATGGTCGTCTTGATCGAGTTCAATTCGGTAAATTTTATCGTCTCTTACGCAATGAACCACCTGAACGTTTAAATCTTATATCTGATCATATTTTTCGTGCATTTGATGTCGACGGAAATGGTTATGTTGAATTCGGAGAATTCCTATTAGGCTTTGCTATAAGCTCGCGTGGTGATCTTCGTTCGCGATTAGACTATGCATTTGAATGTTATGATCTTGATTCAAACGGATATTTAACAGAGGGTAAAGAAAAATAGAAGTATATATAAGACAAAAGAAAAATTTGTTTTAAATTCTAGGTGAAATCGCTCCCGTTCTTCGTGCAATGTATACTTTATTGGGTATACAACATGTTCAAGATTATCCACCTGAAGAAGTAGCAAAAGATTTAATGAACAAATTAGATGTATCCAAAGATGGTCGTGTGACGAAAGATGAATTCATTTACTACCTTATGAAAGATGGAATTTATAGAAATACAGTTAATCCATTTCATTAACTCTATTTTTGTTCAGTTTGCGAGAAAGAATCGCAAATATTTTATATTTGAAATTTTATTTTGAATTCAGTGATTAACTTGTATACAATATTTGTATATCATTATTTAAGAAATTCACGATTATTTATCTATCAATTAACGCATAATAAGTAAAATTTCCGGTTCTCATCTTCTGTTAAAACAGTCAGTAATGAATGGAAAGGGCAAAGTTTTATTTACGCATAATACCAAACACTACAACATGAAACTACAAAAAAGAAACAATGGAAAGGTACAAGTTAATAAACTACAATTTAACGTTTCTGATCTTTCATTTTACTACTAGAGTTAAAGATGTTTTTAAAAGAAAACAAAGGAAAACATAGTCATAGTATTGTTGTACAGGATGAGCAATCATAAATAAAGTAGTAGACTACAATAGAATTGTTTTTGAACAAAACAAAACGTACGTTAGTGGTGTTACAAACAAAAGCTAAGTTAAATAAATAATGAGATAGATTACACAAAATTAGAACAAACGTATAGAGAAATAGAATACGTATGTGTTCATGAATAAATAACTATTTATTCTAATTCGATGATTAAATCATCGCCTTGTATTTGTTGACCGATTTTCACAAGTACCTGTTTTACTTTACCTTCGCCACTACTTTTCACCACAGTCTCCATCTAAACATCAGTGAAAATGTTGTAATCAAATCGGAGACTTTTTTTTCTTTTCTTTTCTACATACCTTCATAGCACTTAAAACTGCTACGGTGTCACCTTTCTTGATCATATCACCTAGCTTCGCTTTTATATCTAAAACTTGACCGGGCATTGGTGCACCTGAAAAATAAACTCATGAATGTGAATTTAAAATGTGTGCTCTTTTTCTTGGAAGTCTCAGTGTTTTATAATAATAATAATAATATCTCCCATAGGCTTATCGCCCGTTGGGGCCGGCGCTAAAGGGTCCACAAGCAGTCAGGTCCTATCGTTTTTTTCTCTTTTACTGACGACGGTATCTGCACCCCATTCGTCCAACGCTTCCCCCGTTAATGATTATGGGTTGGCGATCATCATAGGATCACGTGGCCGTGACATCTAGGTTGAAGTTATTGTTTTGACTCTGCATACTGACTAATGATATCAGAGTGGCCAGATCTTCTGAAAACTAGGGAAATTTTCTGAATTTTGAACATGTTTCTGATTTTTTTCTGAGCTTCTGATTTTTCTGAATCTGGAATATTGTCAGATCGTTACTTTGTCACTGAAATTAGGTACTATTATAGCCCATTACTATAATAAATCAAGCGTGTTTCATCAATTTTTTGTATTAATCATCTTTTATATTCCTCATTCGAATTCTGGAGTAGAATTGATTTTCGGTTATATGAAGCATTTATAGTCCGATTATCGTGATCCAGTAATATAAAACCAGATAATGCNTCGCGTCGTAGCGCGTTTAAAAAAACCGCGGGAGTCAGACCATTTATTCGTTTTTTAAAAAACGCGTCGTACCGCGTTTTTAAAAAACCGCGGTTTTCAGCGTTTTTTTGACAGCTGCCTATACGGTCTGACTTCCGCGTTTTCCAAATACCGCGGTTAAACGCGTTTTTTTAATGAAATTTTTTCCGTGGGATAATCGATACGCTATCGGATGAGTCATCCAGAACAATTAACCGTTAGTAACTTGTTCAGGGTTATTCTATGGTTGGTGATACTGCGGTTTGAACACAGCACCTTGTGAATATGTGTCGAACATAGAGGTCTGCGGTTCCAAAAATTATCCGAAACCGAACCGGAACCGCGGTTCCGGTCCCGGTTCCCAATCATTTCAAAACAGCGGTTCCGGTTCGGTTCCAAAATTATTATACGGAACCGTGGAACCGTTTACCTATCAAAGTGTGGCTATGATATACAATATGTGGGGTATTGACCATGCTTGCTGATGTCGCTAACCACAAAATTTGTATCTCCGCCTCAAGATCAGTATAGAATCACTTCTGACATGAGTTGTGAATCATTTCTTTTTCAATAATATCTTGACAAAAAGCTTGATGTGAGTGATTATATAAAAGAAACGGTTCCACGGTTCCTTTAGCGGTTCCTGCGTAATTTTTTTATGGTTCCGGTTCGGGTTCGGTTCTCAAAAACTTTTAAAGCCCGGTTCCGGTTCGGTTCCCGGTTCCATATTTTGTGGAACCGCAGACCTCTAGTCGAATAACATATCCACTCAACCATGGCGGCTTCTCAGTGTTTTGCCTATGTATTATTATTTGCGCTGTATTTTATTTTATAATCCCAGAGAATTTTAAAAAGACTTGTCGAAAATTTTTCATTGACAATGAATGCTGCTGCGTACATTTATACATAATACTTGATTAAAATCTTTAATATCGATTGAGATCTTTGCTGAAAAAGATTTTCCCAAAGGTTTTTTAAAGCTCTGAAAAGATGAGCAACCTCGACTCGCTTTCTCATCTAATTTCCATTTCGAAAGATAAAAATAAACTGTAATCGAGATGATCATGCTTTGCGTCCAAACTTGTTGCCTTCTTGCAGCTAATACTTTTGCTTCTTAAGAAAAGGAACCTTCGATAAAACACCAATTCAATTTATAGATGATCGTAGACAGTTGCAGATTTAGTCGAAACATGTTGAATCATAATCAAATTTTAGCTTACCAATTTGATTCTTATTATTTTTATCAGCTTTTGGTTGAACTTTGTGATCTTTAATAGCTGCTTTATCTTTAACTTTCATTGATCGTAATTGACCATTGACTTGAAAGAATACTTCACGTTCGCCTGTTGCAAGCATTAAGTCACTTATAGCTAATACAACAATATGAAGAACTTTTCCACGTTCAATTTCAATGCTAAATAATTATATATATATATTTTTTTTATCAATATTTCCTTTAATTCTATTAAAAAAGATTAACCTACTCCAACATTTCATTGAGATCTGGCCCAACAAAAAATACTCGTGTTGGATAAAGCTCAACGGGACCATATTGTTTTTTAAAATCAATGTATTCTTCAAGAACTTTAGGAAACATAACATATGACATAACATCACATTTACGAATAATGTCATCACCGAATTTCTTTCTTAATTCTGCTTCAATTTTATCGAAATCTAATTGTTCAGTATCAGCGCCTGGACGACCATCGATTCTTTTCTTTCCTTTTAATATTTGTGTACGAAGTGGCTCAGGAAATCCACCATGTGGCTAGAATATAGTATCGTGTTTTTGGTTCACATAGAAAAGAAAAACAAAACCGAAGACTTACTTGACCAAGTTGACCTTGCATAAATTCTACAACACTTGATGGGAACGAAAGTTCATCACCACGTTCACGTACTTCTTTAGCTGTTAAATTATTTTGTACCATAAATTGTGCAAGATCACCAACAACTTTTGATGATGGCGTTACTTTAATAATATCACCTAAAACTTGATTAGCTTCGATATAGGATTTTTTAACATTCTCAAATTGTGAACCAAGACCAAGACTAAATGCTTGAAACTAAATAGAGAATTTTCAAAACAAAACATAAAATGAATGCCCATCCAAATATGTTATTGTAATATTCTTTTACTTGTAAATTTGTGTATTGTCCGCCCGGTATTTCATTTTTATATACATCAGCATTGCCACTTTTCATTGTTGTTGTACATTCAAATGGTGCATAAAGTAAACGTGTTTGTTCCCAAAATGCTGAATATTCATTGACTTTTTCCAAGTCAATACCTGTACTATATTTTGTATTTTGTAATGCAGCAACAACACCGCCCATCGTTGGTTGAGATGTCATACCGCTCACAGAGTCAACAGCTACATCGACGATATCAGCACCGGCTTCGAAAGCTGCTAGATAATTAGCAACGCCAGTTCCGGCTGTATCACTAGAATTTAAAAGCATTGTCTTAGCTTTAAGAAAATGGATGAATGTCATCGTAGTGCATAGTATAGAAAATATCTTGCTATCAATTATTCAATATTATTTTTAATGCGTCAAATAAGAAATTGAGTGAACATCAGTTCTACTTACTGTGTATGTAAATGAATAGGCAAATCTGGATGTTTCTGTCGAATAGCATCAATTAAAATTTTTGTCGCTTGAGGTTTAAGAAGACCAGCCATATCTAGTGGAAAAATTTATAATATTCTTTCAATTCAATTCAATCTACAGTAACATTTATTACCTTTGATAGATAAAATATGTATACCCATTTTAACAAGTTCATCAACAATTTTAGTATAATAGTCTAAGTTATATTTTGTACGCGATTTATCTGCAACATCTCCTGTATAACAAACAGCAGCTGATATGACACCATTTGCTTTTCCAACAGCATTAATACCAACTTTCATATTCGGTAAATAATTTAACGAATCAAATATACGAAATATATCCATTCCATGATCAACAGCCATTTGACAGAAACCATCAATGACATTATCTGGATAATTCGAATATCCAACAGCATTTGCACCGCGTAATAACATTTGAAATGGAATATTTGGAATAATTTCTCGTAATTCACTTAAACGATCCCATGGACATTCATGTAGAAAACGAAGAGCAACATCGAATGTTGCACCTAGATTATTAACATCAATCAAAATTTATATGCAGGAAAGAAATTAATTGATTTTGTTTTATTTTACCTCCCCAATTTTCTAAACTAAAAAATTGAGAAAAATTTTTCGCCACAAATGGTGCTGATTTTTTCAAATCACGTGTACGTACACGTGTTGCTAATAAACTTTGATGTGCATCACGCATAGTTGTATCCATAATTAAAGCTCTAAACAAGAACACAATCATTTCGTTATATATATAACGGGTGTTCCATAAAGAATGGCCAGCTTTTGTTTTCCGTCTTTGAGGCACTTAATAATCATCTTAAGATCTTGTTCTGAGCTCATTCGATAGAGAATTCATTTCTCTACAAAATCATCTCTTGTCGAGTTTTGTAGAGTGAAAAATGGCCGAGTTATTCAAAAAATACAAGCAACAGCCAAAACT
>OENM01000310.1:0-25901 GCA_900239745.1 Rotaria magnacalcarata | reverse complement strand
AGTTTTGGCTGTTGCTTGTATTTTTTGAATAACTCGGCCATTTTTCACTCTACAAAACTCGACAAGAGATGATTTTGTAGAGAAATGAATTCTCTATCGAATGAGCTCAGAACAAGATCTTAAGATGATTATTAAGTGCCTCAAAGGCGGAAAACAAAAGCTGGCCATTCTTTATGGAACACCCGTTATATATATAAATGCCGTATCTTACTGTGGATGTTTACGAACAGTTTTAGCAAAACCTGCAGGTCCTTCTTTTATTAATACTTGACGCCAACCGTTTGGAATTTCTTTCCTTTTTACATGTGGAAGTTCTGGTTTTATATGCATCGGTTTAATATCTGTACCCAATGGTGTTAAAGGTCCATTAACTAATACTTCTGATAGATAGGAAAGTAATTTTTGTGCACGATTTTGTGCAGGTGAAAATTTAAATAATATAGGATTTTCATCGAGAAAACTTGTAGTGATCGAGCCTTCAAGAAATTGTTTATGATGAAGAACATTGAGTAAAAATGGAATGTTCGTTTTGACACCTGCAAGAAAAAAGTCAATAGTAATATTTTTCTTTTTCAACCTTTGAATTTTTCACCTCGAATACGAAATTCTGTAAGTGCACGAACCATTTTAGCACATGCTTCTTGATGATTACGTGAGTGAGCAATCACTTTAACCAATAAGGAATCATAGAATGGACTGATAACAGCATCTGTATAAGCAGAAGCACTATCAATACGAATACCTGAAGAAGACAAAAGAAAGAAAAAAGCATTATCATATTCATCAAACCAATTAACAAAAGATTTTGTTTGTCTTTCTTAACTGACCAAATCCTTCTGCTGATCGAAACACATCAATTCGGCCAACATCAGGCGTAAAATTATTTGCAGGATCTTCTGTTGTCATTCGACATTGTACAGCAGCACCCATGATTTTTATTTTGTCTTGTTCAAGACCTAGATCTGCTAAACGTGAACCTTCAGCTATTTTTATTTGTGATTGTACTATATCGATTCCTGTTATTTCTTCTGAACATGTATGCTCAACTTGTAGACGACAATTAACTTCAATAAAATAATGTCGTCCTTTATCATCAAGTAAAAATTCAACTGTTCCAGCATTTTGATAGCCAACATGTCTAGCTAAACGAACAGCATCAGAAGTCATACGATCTCGAAGTTTTGGATCTAAGTTAGTTGCTGGTGCTACTTCAATAACTTTTTGATGACGTCGTTGTACAGAACAATCTCGTTCATATAAATGTGAAACACCTCCATAATGATCACCGATAACTTGTACTTCAATATGTCTGGCTTGTGTAACAAGACGTTCAGCAAACAAACTTCCATCACCAACAGCTGCTTTCGCTTCTGATGAAGCTCGTTGAAAAGCTTCTTCTAATTCATCTTCATTTCTTGCTATACGCATTCCTCGACCGCCACCACCACGTGCTGCTTTAAGCATGATTGGATAGCCATGTTCTTTAACAAATACGCGTACTGCATCAAGATTATCAACAGCATGGGTTGTACCAGGAATAATTGGAACTTTAGCATCGATAGCTGGAAAATGTATAAAATAGTTTTGCAAATAATTTCATATATTTCGTTCTTTTATTTTTGCTTTTACCTGATTGTCGAGCATTTAACTTGTTACCCATACGATAGATAACATCAGGTGTTGGACCAATAAATACAATACCAGCATCCATGCATGCTTTAGCAAAATCTCCATTTTCCGATAGAAAACCATAACCTGGATGAATAGCATCGACATCATTTTTTACAGCAACTTTAATAATTTCTGGAATATTTAAATATGCCGCGATCGGTGATAAACCTCTCCCAATTTTAAATGATTCGTCAGCTTTAATACGATGTAATTGTCCTTCATCTTCAGCGGAATAAATCGCGACTGTTTGAATATTAATTTCACTGCATGCACGAAATACACGAATTGCAATTTCACCACGATTTGCAACAAGAAGTTTATTAATTTTTCGAGTTTTGTATTGTTTTTGCTCGTTAGTTTTACTTGAAAGTAAACGTTTACATGAGGCAAATGTTGAACGCGTACAATAGGATGTTTGAATAAGATTACTGACACGATACATACTTTTATTTAATGAAAAAAAAAATATGTTACTCGATTTCTTTATTCGTATCTAAAAGAAAATTGAAGATTGATTAAACAGAAAATTTTTGTCTTACCACTAGAAATTCTCTAATGAAACAAGAAAAAGAAATACACTATTTAAAGCAGCGTCTGTGACCTATGAACTGCAGACTTTATTTGTACTGCACCTGGGAATTATAAAGTTTTTTTTTCTTTCTTTCTTCAAATATCGTTGGCAAGCACCATACGTAGTGAGTTTTATTCAAGCAAAATGAGAGAACCACAAGAATTTATTATTGATGAAGGGTAGATTATTATTGTTTAAATGGGTTATTTTCGATACTTTGACAAATATAAAAATTCTGTTAACATGCAATCAGTATAGTTTTTTGATTGAGAATTTGACGTCGGACCTCTGGAAGCTCTCAATAGATTGATTTCTATAGCAACTTGATATATACAGTAACAAAAACGTTTTCTAAAAAAAACCGTTTCATGACATTAGAAAAATCTTTCTTCTGAATTACATACGACATAGAACTAGTCATCACTCATCTCTTTCCTAGATGATTCTAATTTAATGTATCTAAGCGAGAACTAGTGCTTGTTTTATTGATCCTCATCAAGTACACAAATTATCAAAAATAGTTTTGACTTTTGAATACTGTTGAAAATCCAATCGAATCAATTCATGCAGAAAATTTATCCTATCTAAATGCAATAACTTTCAGATAGTCTTTTTTTTTATCACAGTAACCGAAGCACTTTTTGAAAAATTAGTACAACTAGAATTTATTAAACAAAACAATATTTTTTATTCATAAACTCATTGATTAACATAAAATGTTCTCGATATACTATGTGGCATGAAATTAATAATTTCTACTCAATCATGCCATTATTAAATCCATGAGAATTATATTTACTTCAGTTCTATTCTAATAGTATCGTGCCTCGTAACGCGTAGCTTAGTATTTCTCCGTCTAACGTAAATATTATTTATTATTTTCTTTAATTTCCCTTCATGTCATGTTTACTGATGCAACACATTAGAGGAAAAATACGTTTTTCAAGAAACATTTATGAATAAAACTATTCAAAACCTATTTGTAAATATTTTATCATCGTTTGCAGAATAAGTTTCTTTTTTCGTACTAAATACGCTTTTAGATAACATTGTGGCTTTGACATTATACTTCTCGATGCTTTTTTTTTCTTTTATTTTAAAGATGAAGTATGTCACTAACGAGTTGTAAAGATGATTGCACGTTTTTCGTGACCTAACCCTAGCTGGTATCATTATATGGATGAATGATGATGGCGGTGGTGGTACCTCGATCAACTAGACTATTTACTTTTGTCACTTTACGATGAAACTATCGAATATAATTATTATTTGTAATTAGTGTCTCAAAGAGAAAATAATTACTAAAATAAAATATATAGATTTAATCAAGTCATAGTAATAATTTTGTTTTTCTTTAGACGCTTTGTCGTTTGCAAAAAAAAACACATCAACCATCTATTTTGTTTCGATTAAAGACAATAAACAAAAATTATATCAAGAAAAAAAAAAGAAATGCTGATATTTACTCATAATTAGCCAAAAAAATGTATTTGCTGTCGTGATATCATATGTTATTCGTATACAACTAAACAATTTCCGTTCATAACTTGAGAGCAAAAAACGCCTGAAAAAACAAATATTGTTATTTTGCTCCGCTCTATTTTGTTTGATCTTTCATTCGGTGGTTTCCTAATAATAGAAATTATTACTAAAAACAATCTACGGAATCTTTTTGTTTTTACTTGCCGTCGACTATCTATTTCTTTCACTTGTGCAATAGCGTACTATCACTAGTAACTATTCGACATAAGTTTCAACGCTTATTCATAGTATATACGATACAAAGAAAAAAAATCTGCGTATGGTACATTTTGCAAGCCCAAAAACGAGTCATCACGAGTAATAGAAAAAGGATCAGAACGTGTATTTTTCTTCTGTGCATCAGATGGCCAAAGTACAATATAAGGGGTGTGGTGTTTGTACTTTTTGTACAAAATGAAAATGTAGAGCTAAAATAAGAACAGAAAGAAAAAAGACACAGAACACAAGCATAGAAAACGACGCAAATATTTGGTAGTATGGCAAGAGAGAATAAATGAGGGCATCGCGTCTGAGATTTTCACGCTCTAGTATCACGTTCATTTGAATATCGGAAAAATTGTCCAGTTTCGTTTTTATTTAATATATGTACAAACTATAACTTTTTTTCTATAAAATTGACATTTAAATTCGTACTATTTTAACAGTAAAAGCAAAATAAACTATTGAAATTAATAGTTCATCGTTTGTTTTTAGTTGCAATATCAGACTGTTACAAACATATTGTACGATGAGCGACCATCAACAAAAGCATACAACATCCAAAGACAAATAAAGCCGAGTGTATTATATGACTATGCAACAGTTACAACGTAGACTGATAGCCTTCATTTATTTTTACGTAATTTCATGTCATTGAAACTATGAGTAATATTCAATTCGTATTGATCAGAGCAGTGACATTCCACGACGTCTATTTTTTATTTGACATTGAATAATTCTCGTATGAATTGCAATTGTTAAGGAACTAATAACATTTTATATTGATTACAAAATAGAACAGTGAGACAAGACAATGTCATTTATCTAAAACAAATTATCAAATATTTTTAGTTATAAATCTATATTTAACGCGTATGAATAATCAATAATCTTAGGTCAGTTAACATCGACAAAAAATTTGATGTGAATTTTCTAATCAACGACAGTCAATGAAATTATTTTCATTGTTGTCGTTGGTTTTATTGGGCATAAAAAAGAAATCTAAAATCTTTCTCACATACAACACTCGAATATGGCCTAAAAAACAACAAACAAACAAAAAAGAAATGAAAAGAAACCATCTCGTTTTTAACTCTTGTTCTAATAATCACAACAAAAGGCATGCTTGTGTCAAATTTTTTTAAAGAAGTTTTTCTTGTTTGAAATAGAAAAGAAAAAAGAAAACGGAGTTTTGTTTTTGTTTTAGTCATCACACTTAGGTAGAAAGATAAATAAAGTAGCCTAGAACGAAAGCACGAAAGTAAATGGACATAATCGATTCTGATTGTATTTTATGCTGCTCCACTATTACCACCGTTTGCTTGAGTATCATGCGAAGAATAAGGAGGTGGCAGTGATCGAGATTGATCAGCAGTTAACGGTGGATTTGCTTGAAATATATTTGCTTGAGGCCAAAGGCGGTGGCATTCATTACGATATTTTTCAAGTGTTGAATTCTCAACAAGACCATAGTCACCCTGTTGGATACTTTCATATATGGTTGTACATGTCTGAATAGATTACAGAAAGAAATTCGTGAAGAAAAACATGTCTTTTTGATTATAGAAAACTAACTTTTAAATTTTGATTCGTGAAATTTGTATCTAATGTTGTAAGAAATTCCATAATTTTGAGACTATTCGATGGATTAATCAAAAACATTATTTTTGCGGCTAGAGAAATAAATAGATAACAGAAATGTAGTTTACCATCTAGTATTATACTCAAGATATATCAATATCACGAAACTATTGATTGAAGAGTAACGAATGGATAGGAAACGTTATGTTTCTATTCCAGAGTTATTCAAAATTACCTACTCCTATGTACGAACGCTGTCTACACTCTTCTGTTCTTAATGGTAAGGAACAGTACTGAGGATTAAGTTGTGCTTCGAGTTTTGATTAGAGTACCTATATGATTGTTAATTTATGAATCATAGTATTGAAGTTTTATCATTGATAAAAGAAGATTTAATGGATACTTCTTCATTCTACTTTTAGAACGGTAAAAAATAGTGTCTCGCTATTTTGATTCTATCAAAACCACGACAACAGGAAAAATTCCCGTGGATATATTATTGTTGTTATGATATCAGTTAAAAGATTACTATTTCCAATATCAACATCGATGCAGAGAAAATTTCCTAAACGGTTTTATGAGATATTGAAGTGCTATTTTAGTCGTTAATTTTTTCCCTATGCCTGAAGAATGTGTTAGAGTACATAGCGTATACAAAGGTATTGTGTCCAAATCTCGAAAACTCGCGTGTAAGAACATCAAAAATCTCGAAAAAATGAGCTATCGATACGAAAATTTTCAAAAAATTAAAATATCAAGGAACGAAATGCTGAATAACTGGCCGTTCATGGTAAATATGACTATAATTATAAGATGACATGTGAATAAGAGTGTGGGTGTGAGCAGATGCGTAGCGCTCCCATCCAACACTTTAAAATCTTGAAGCGGGAGAACGTAGCGTCTTTGTTCGTACAGGTGTGTCACTAAAATACACCTGAAAACAGTTTTTTCGATCTTATTGAACATATATAACAAAAGCTGTTAGCGCAATCCCTGCGGGATTAAAAATGTGAAACACGATATAACTGTTACAACTAGTCATAGCGACAAAATAAGAAATAAATCATTAATTCATTGAGTGAGAGGCACTTATATGAATACTACAGTAAATATTGTGAAACTGATTGAGATCGAGATATTCTTACTCTATGCAAAATACTGGGTTTTCTCTGTCACGGCCTGTGATGGGTATGGATTTTCTCTGTCACGGTCTGTGGGGGGGGGGGNCCAAATTTCTACCCTATATACTTCAACACTCTCTTTAGATCGTGTTTCACAAAATTGGAAAAAACAGGGTGGTTACCCACCCCCTTCCATCTTATTTACATCCCTGAGTGTGGGTGTCAGTGCGGACGTTGATCGTTTCCTCATACTGATATTCTATCTACACTCTCAAGAGATGACATTTTTGAAACGGTCGACGAGGACGAGACACGATGAATGAAGTTAGATTGTGCGATACGAATTATGTACGCAACAGAGAAGAGAAACCAGAAGCATTGCTCTTGAACACAAACCGCTCGGGGAGATTAAAAACAAACTAAAGGAAACCAGTCATCATAATATCTATTTTCAATTCACTAAGTGATCGTACGATGAGAAGAAATGTGTCAAGGTTCCCTTTTCGAAAATGTGATGTAACTAAATTCGAATTTTTATATTCGAAATTTCCCTTTTCTCTGGATTCTGTTTTTCGAGATTTGCTTTTTTCGGAATTTTGTCTTTTGAGATTTTGTTTTCGAGATTTTTGCTTTCGAAAATTTTTCTTTCGAGATTTGAACAGCAATTCTATACAACTACCTTCTATTACACCTGATGTATAATCTCTACCGGAGATATCTTCTATTGTATAGAGAAAGAATAAGTAAAGTTACCTTCAGCACGATGCGTTAATGAATTGAAGTTATTCTTAACAAATTCATTATTGATATCTTCAACTTTTTTTATTGAATTTCCTTGTTTAATATCAAAAGTTTGCAATTCTTCGTCAATTAATGTTCGAACTCGTTCATCACTTATTGGCTCATCTGTGACTAGAGAAATAGAAAATATTATTAAAAAATCTACAGCAATGAATTTTCTTCTTACTGAATTTAAGAAATTTCATTAGGCATAAATGAACTTTCGGATTATTGGAATCTAACTTTTTCATTCGTTTCAAACAGCGTAACATTAATAAAGATTTTTTACGTCGATAATAAACTTCAAAACCTAAATAATGAGTTTCGAGAAAATTCGACGAAAAGTCTTCAAGCGGTTGTAAAAATCGCATTGCTTCTTCTAATGGTTTTTCACACTAAAACACAGCAGCAAAACGACAAATGCAGATCGATAAATCGAAATAGCAGAGGATATTTATTGAACATACACGTTCTAATTTCTCAGCATTAATTTCATCTTCTTTGACTTTTTCTTCGTCGCCATCGTCCTTATTTCGACTACGTTGAAATTCTTTTTTCTTTCGTTCAGCATCGATTTGTTTTTGTCTTTCTTGTTGTTCACGTAATTGTTGTTTGCGTAGTTTATTTTTTAATTTTTTTGCTTCAGCTGTCGACATGTTAGCTAAACGAAAATATAATTAGTTGTGAACGAAATTTTATTGAGGAAAGAAAAAGCAATACATAGATCGGTGAAGATAGTTTGGATGTGAAACAAAAAGCATGTTTTTTTTTTCTTCTAGTATAATCCCTTGTTGATGCCTGATAAAAGTTTCTATTGAAAATTGTTGCAGCGAAATTAATTCTGTTGAAGTATTATTCCTAAGATTTTACTGTCTATTAACATTCATGGAATAAATTCTCGTTGTAAATTATGGATTTTATTCATTTTTTGCCTATGACCATGTATAAAAGATCCCTTTCTTTTGATACGATCGATGATCGCGCCAGTAAGTATTACTAACAATAAAGATTTCTAAGATATTCTATCTATAGTAGAGTAGACCATAAATATCTTGACAATCAAATTTTATTATTTTTACTTTACTTCAAGATTTATAAATATTTTCTTTTTACGAAAAGAAGCTACTTTTAACTATTGATATTTACTTTAATGAAGAAAATTGTTCATGCATAGCTTTATGATATTTGAGAGTTAATGCAAAAGTCAAGGTGATACATAAAGGCAATAGCGTGAAATAAGTCAATATAAATTCTCAAAATAGTACTAGTAAACAACAGCTTTTATTGTCAAAAATAGCAATAGTACTGTGAAAAAAGTCTCCGAACAGTGCTCTATAGATTCATTATAATACCTGTGAGTATTTGGTCTTTTATCACACAAGTACATATAGCTCAAACTATGTGATAGAAATAAAAAATAATAATTATATTTACGACAGTCCTGGCTTAATGAGAGTTATGAAATGCTTGTTTTAGATGGTATTAATTCAGTTTTTGATGAGAAAAATTGATCAAAAGAGAAGTTCGATAGCTCTCAGATTTTCTCTCTAAATTGCTCACTACTTCGTTTAGTATGTATAATTAGCTTACCAATATTTTCATTTTTGTCATCGTCTTGTTCGGAAAGTGGATGATCATATAGACGAATATAAATCTAGTTAATGAAGAAAAGAGAAAAACATTTTTCACTGAATGATTCGTTATTGTCTTATAGCAATCGGTTACTTCAACAGCAATCTCAGCTGCACGACGAAAAAATCGATGACCTTTCATATGATCTTCAAGATTGAGCATGTCAACATAAGCACATAATACCATTTTACGTAGACAATATGAATGGAAATCAAATTGATCTTCAACAAATTCTTGAAAATGCTAAATAGAAAACCAATTCGTAATAAAAAATAAAGTCATTTTAACATCTGCAGAAATTTACTCGATCAATCTCATGACATTTTTTCAATGATTCGCCATATTTCTTTAGACGTCTATAGGCTCTTGCTGTTTCTAATTCAAACCACATACATTGCATTTCACGTAAATATTCCAATGTCGAGGTATTTTCCTTCGAAATATTTCAAATAATTTTTTTCAATAAGACTTTTTATTTTTCTCTCTACTCGCGTAAATTTTCCAGCCATGTCAATAGCAACATTGATTTGATTAGCAAGTAAGAAATATTTCGTACATTTACAATTGACAAATCTGTCGGCTGTATCAAGTGATTGAGCTTCGTCCATCCATGAAGCTGCCGATTGAAAATCACCTGCATGCTAATTAAATCAGCGACAACAACGAAAATGTCAATTTTATAAAATGAAAATAAACAATCGAAAAACCTTGAAAAGTTTTGCTTTGAACATATAAAGCTCCACAAGTGTTGGTGTATCACGAATAGCTTGATTGATAAATTCAAATGCTTTATCTATTTTACCTAAATGATCATAATGTTGAGAAAGATAGTATTGAAGCCAAAGAAGCGTTGATGCAGGTTCAACGGGTTCATTGTCTATGTAGAAAAGTATTTTAATTTTTAACATCAATCAACGAAATCATACCTGATGATACATCGAATGTTCCATATTGATTTAAATTATTAAGATAAGTATTTAAAAGCGAATCGATTAATTGAATCTAAAACAGCTGAATATTTGATTTTTCGTTTCGAAGATCTGTATACTAACTTTTTCTGGTGTTGCATAGAGAAATTTAACGGATTGAAATAGTGATGGTACACCTTTTTGAAATCCTTTTTGTAAATATAATCCGACAGACTTTGAAAATGCTTCACCTAAATATATAGAAACAGTTATAAACTAATTAAATCTTGAAAATCAAAATCGTTTAATTCTGATCAATAGGTTTTACTAGATTTGCTGCATTACGCCGTGTTCGGTTCTCTCTTGATTCGATTTCTATGAGTGACAGTTTCATCTGTCAGGCTAATTCGAATTTGTCTCACGCAATAACTAGACATTGTTTCGTGGTATTTTGCTTCTTCTTTTTTTTATAAATGCGGCCATGATCATATACTCATCGTACGTTCTCATGCACAATAGTTGTAGATATTCACATTAAAGTGTCGTGTATTTGTTAGACTTTTTATGAAGATGAATATTTGATTAAAATGTATTATTAATTCATAAAATACAAAAGAACTATCAATCTAATCTGATTCTTTCATAGAATATTGAACGAGAGGATCATATTTATTGACTTTTACGTAAGATTCTATTAACCATACAGGTCATATGCTCGAGAGAAAAACAAAAAATGTCGAAGATAATGATAGTTTTCTAGACTCTTGTATCGACTTTGAAAAGCTCTCATATAAATTCAGGATTCACTATTAAGCAAGTACTAATCAAAGAATTATATGTGATGATAATCGAAACGGACTGCTATAAGAAAGATGCAACTCAATATTAATAAAACGAAGAACGTCGCCGGTGGATGACAACTATTCCAGTTCGTCCGAGTATCAAAGGGCTGCATTTTATGGGTCTTTTCAAAAATAAAACATATTCTATTACCGGTTTGAAATTGTAAACATATTTGTTTTGGTGCATCCGCTCTAGGATATTTTTCAATAAGATTTTCATATAAATTTGATTTTTCTTCATTATTTTTTAAATTTAAACATTTTTCTAACATAAAATAATATTTTTTATTGTCAGGATTTCGATCGATTAAATCTCTTAGAATAGTTTCAGCACGATCAAATGATGATAAACGCATATATAGATCGTATTTTATTTCCGCTAATTCTAATTTATTATAAATATCTTTTTCGTGCACTTGTATATGACGTAATGCATCATCATATTGGCCAGATTCACGTAAAACGAGATTTTGATATAATAAAAATTCCGAATGTTCATTATCATATGGTTTATCGGGT
Source organism: Rotaria magnacalcarata (assembly GCA_900239745.1). NCBI lineage: Eukaryota > Metazoa > Rotifera > Eurotatoria > Philodinida > Philodinidae > Rotaria > Rotaria magnacalcarata. Next base: position 14,536 of record OENM01000310.1, on the reverse strand, counting down.
GCTGGTGCTGGACGATCTTGTTGGGTTTTACGAAATTCTTCTAGTACGCTTTGTGCCATATCAAAATCACCTAATAAATGATATGACATAGCAAAACCAATCCATGATTGACGTTGACCAGGTTTTAAATTAAACAATTGATGACGTGTTTCCTTAATTAATTTATCAGTTGATTAATCAAAAACCAAAAATATTTTATTATTTTCATTCTTACTTTATAACCATCAATATCACGCATTTGAATTTGTAATAGTGATAAATCCCGAAGAATTGTTAAACTATCCTATTAAATTAGAAAGCAATCGTTAGTATGATCCGGATGGAATTGTGGTTGCTAACGATAGGAAGCTAGTTTAATTAGATTTATTTCATTCAGGAAAAAGTTCTGTATAATACGCACGCAATAAAAAGAAGTCAGTAGTATATTTTTCGAAATAGAACCGCTTCAGTTCTTGTAATGTATTCCTCATCTTTTAATATGTACTCAAACTTGTATCATATTAATATGACGCATAGAAGACTACGCTAAATTAATGTTGAGAAGAATCAATTTTTATGAATAGAACTGAAAACGCCTGATTTAAAAGAGAAAATATTTGATCAAAAGACTCATGTCCACAGGAACATGAAAATTCTAACACCTGACAGTAATTACACATGTATAACGTAAGACTAATATTGTTCTTCTATATGTCAACACAATTTTGCAATGTTAATTCATTCTATCGCACACTCTTAGTCATAATGTCTGTCAAGACATGCAGATTTTTTCAGAAAGTAACTATTCTATTTCGCCAACCTTTTCGCATTGTAATGCTCTTTTGTATGCTTTAATTGCTTCATCATATTTCCGTTCAGATCTTTGAAATAGACCATACACATGCCAAACAACATGACTCGACATATTATTTTTAATACCATTACGAATATTTTCTAACGCTTCTTCTTTTCTACCCATAGCATTAAGAATTAAACCTTTCATAGATAATGTTTCTAGAGAACAAACAAGGTTATATTTAAGTCTTTTTTATGTTAAACGTATACGATTCATACCACCATGATTTGGAAACTTTTTTAAAATTTCTCGAGCAGATGTTAAACCTTTCTTATATTGTTTTTGTTCATAAAAACGCTATAGATAAAAAAGAATAGATAGATAATAGATTTACCACATGACTAATCGTTTGTAACATACCACCAATTTTTTAAATAAACCATTTTCTCTTGACGGTAGTTGCTGACCGGTTGATTGAATTGGCGGAGGCATAATTAATTGTCTAAGTTAGAAAAACGGAATAGCTAGATGAATATGATGATTTCAAATGTCACTCAAACTAATTCAATACCGTTTTATTTCTTTGAAATTCAATTAGGAAAAATAGATTGGAATTTGAAGAGAAAGAAAATGAAATACTGAAATAAAAGAACAAGTAAATAAATAAACAAACGACCATAAGAGACGAAAAGGAGGTCGACATTGGAACATCCATCTTTATCCAATATTTACTAGGAGATGCATATTCAAATCATTTTAGTGGTTAACGGAAAACCATTGATAGATCATTATAAGAGTTATTGAGTATAAACTAGTGCCATCTACATTTTACTCGTCTAAAGAACTGTTCCGGTTGGTGTCGATCGCTACCGCAAGCTCGTCGAATTAATTTGGTCCTAGCCTCGATGTCTGAAATTGGTTTCGTACATATCTCTTCTTGACAAATGATTGAAGAGTTATTAATTCGAAATGTTAGGAATTTTCTGATGAATAAATGATTCCTTACGATTTACATATTCATTTAGAAACTCAACTCAACTCAAAAGTATTTCATTTCAAATAATGTTAAACATTCTTTCTACAGTAATGCTAATTATAGCACTGATAAGTTTTTAAGACGATCCATATTGACAAATGTAATTAGATTCGATATATAAAATTTGCCCAAAGAAGATTTGACAGAAGAAAAAAAGCAAATTCTTACAAAATTTTTATACTTCAACATTCCATCATAGTATCAATTATTCTAGAAATAGTACCGATAAACTCCTTTTTTCTACCGCTCTCGTCAATACTCATGAAATTCTTCAACATCCAACGGAAACATTATATTATCATGAGTTATTATTAAAACTACTTTTCGTCTTTGACAACGAAACTTCTCTATCCTATTTCTTTCTTGTGAAAGAGATTTGCTTCATTCATTGCGTCTGACACATTAAATTTCAAAAAGAAAATTTATATGATGATATGCCAAATCGTTTACCTCTCATAATATTCACTTCATTTTTTTCTGTTTCTGTACAGGCAAAAAACCAAATTCTATACAAGATCGAAAAACAAACAAGCAAAAAGATGAAACGCCGAGTACATAAGAGTCGTATGCATGCATTTCTACACGTCCTTTTTTTGAAAGAGAAAAATTATCGTTCATTGTGAACAATAAACAAACAACAAAGAAAGTAGAAACCGGTCGATTTGTACATGAGAACGTTTAGAATAATGAGTTTTGATCGAAACGAAGGCAAAACATATTACTTGTGTTTCAGATGACAAAAAATAAATAAATGTACTAAAGTAACATTAAGCCAATAGCAAAAGATAACATACATATGAATCACAGTGAATAAAAAGAAAATTTTTTTTTTATCGCTCTATCTTGAAATAAGGCGCGCTAATATAATGAAAATAGTCAGGCTTTACTAAGGTGGATGAAAACGTGTATATTTTGCACTTTCTGGATGAATTTCCATTTCAGAACTCTTATATTCATTCAGTTCTCGTCGTATCAGTTGTTTGTCTCGTTGTGTTAAACGTGTCCACGGCTTATCGGCACGTCGATCAACATCATCACATTCGGATACTTCAATATAATCACAGAATCGAATAATTTTTCGTTCGCGAAGTTCTAAAAAATAAAACATACAAAACCATCAATCTATATCCAAGTAGGGGGAAATCAGTGCTGGAAATTTTGATTTGCTCGTAAGAGTTATTAATAATACTCAAGTATTTGATATGTAGTATTTTTGCTAAAACGAGATCTTAATTAAATTTCTATTTCTATAAACGATATGCCAAGGTTCCAAATAGAAAAAACGAATGATTCTCAGTTCGGAATTCTTTAGATAATATTGAGAGGAAATTGTTTTTTTTTTCAAGTCGCGTTTTGTTATGCACTGTGTGTGTAAGGGTCGACTCAGTAACTGTTTCGTGTTTATTTCATAGAGTTAGCAAGATATTCGTTAATTACTTTTTCATTCACATCAGCTGAAAGAACCGACATGTTAACAAATGTCTATACTAAGAAGAAAGACAATTCTTGAAATGAAAAGTGCCAATGTCTCGTTCTGGCTGTCATAGACAATACATTATTCAAAAGTTAATCGTTTTTTTCTTATCATATCTTACCTTGAATACTTGGTCGAAAGCTGAGTTTACGTATTAAAAACCGTTTTTTCTCTTCTTTTTCTGCAATCAATTCATCTTGTGTTTTAGCACGTAAAATATTTCTTGCTTCAAGTTCTTCTGGTCTTGGGCGTAATGATAATTTACGTTCTAGTTTTGTTTCGATAGTTTCACGTTCATTTTTGCGTTCATCCACTGGTTTAACAAGAATATGTTTATCGAATAGTTCATCTGGTAATGGTCGATCTTTAAGAAAACGTGCTAATGAGTCATTGCGTTGTACATTAGCAAAACGTTTTTTTGGCTCATGATTTTCTTCATCAGATGAAGAATCATCATCAGAACGTCGATTGTTTTCACTGTTTACAAATTTTGCTGACGACGATATAAGAGCAGCAGACGGAAATTTAGGACTTGGTCGTGGTGATGGTCGTTGATTTTCTCGAAAAACTGGTATAACACGACGTTTAAGGCCATTGGGTTTCTTTAGTGCACTTTTTTCAGGCTGTCGTGATAGATCTGGTTCTTTAGGTGGAATTTCTTCATATTTTGTTGTATCTATATCTTGCACAGTAATTTGTTTTGCTGTTTGAATTATTGCTGTAGATGAAGAATTCGTCGATGGTGATGAAGAAACATTACTAGTTGTGGTAGTCGAAATTTGTTTTTCATTGATACTAGTTGGTATAGTAGTTGGAGATGAAGAATTTCGAGTATTCACAGGTGAATTCTGTGCTTGAAATCTATCTTTTAATAATGCAGCTGAAGCACTAAAATTAGCATACATAATATTGGTGTCATTTGTTGAATCACTAATAGGAGTAAACTGATTCGATATAAGTTTATCGGAGAATGCAATATGACGCTGTTCAGGTGTATTAGATATTCCAGGAGTGAATGAAGTTGTATTAGCACTTGATGCCGATGAAAGATTATTGTTGAAATAATTGGAACGTATCGGTGTAACGCGATTAATATCAGGTTTGGGAGCAACTAAAAGCAAAGAAAAAAAAACAATAAATTATAAAGCTTTATCAACGCGATTTGATTTTTACTATTATCAATAAATAAATAAATACGTACCAGGAGGTGGAATTTTAGATGAATTGGATGATGGCATTGCTGACGGCATTGTACTATTAGTTGTTTCTAGCATCGATGAAACATAGCCAGATGCAACAAATTTTGTATTATCAGTTGTTTGCATCGGTAATATTCGACTTGACGAGGTAGATTCTTGCCGAGATGTTGATTCTTGAATATTACTAGTTAATGCTGCAGACTTTGCCCAGGGTGATTGAATATAACCACGAACATTTCTTGTTGATCCATCAAAATTTACAGTTGCACTATCGACACTATTTGATCGAATTGACGAAGCAGGAATTTGTTCTGTTACGATAATTCGTTGTGGAGGAGTTTGATTTGCAGTTAAATCAGTTGATAATGAACGCATATTGGTTACTGATGGATTAACTTGTGATAGATCAATATCAGTTGTTACATAACGACCACTAGATGCTGGAGGTGAAGATGGTATTGAGATATTTGTTGATAAAGTAGTTGGTGTAGATGATGATACTGATGGCGGTTTCTTTCTTGTACGCCATGATGAAAAGCCTTGACGTATCATTTTTTGTATAGAAAATTTTCCATTTGCATTATTTACACGTTTGGTTGTTTCATTTAACCTGGGAGTAGAATCCATATCAGTTGATGTTAAATAATTAGTTTCGTTTTCTGGTGGCATTAAATCGCGTTTTACCGTTGTGACATTTTGCGGTTGATCTTTTAGCATATTCGACGACTTCGAATTCACTTGTTGATTGTATGAATAATCATATGATTCACGAGATGAAGGCGTCGATAAAGAAGGATCAAGATTATTGTTATTATTATTGCTGTTATTGTTAATATTAGGTGTATTTAAAAGTCCAATATTTTCGTATGTTGCCATAGATAAGGTCGCATCCTTTGAAGAAATTAAATGAAAGGAAAAAACTGTAAGAATTGAGTATTTATATATTATTCGATCACCGTCTCGCTCTCTTCTATGATTCTTATCAATAGATAAATATACATTTACTTTATTGAAGAAAAGAGAGAATGTTTAGAAGCCAAAGCAGAAAGAAAAGAATTTCAATAGTTGACATGGTTCATGTCTATCAATGCTGACATGACACTTATGAATTTATTTGACATACGTGCTTGTATGATGTGTGATATGCGAACTATGATTAGAAAACATGATCATCGCACATGATCAATTTTTCTTAAATACTAACAACGTAATCATAAATCAATTATAAACACATCTTATCGTTTTTCATTAATATTTTTCTCGGTCATATATAAAATAGAAATTTTGTCACTGTAATATTTTTCATGTGAATTGGTAACACTCATTATTTCGGATAAGTATTAACTTAAATAGTGTTTCTTTTTATTTGCCTCAAGAAAAATGATAACTGTTGGTAGATTAAATGATTCTTACTGTTTTTCTCTCTCGCTAGTAGAAAGTAATAGTTTCTTTTTCGCTTACTGTTTGGCCATCCCAACGAATGCACATATGCGTAATCACAAATGAAGGTCATCCCTTCTTCTCGCATATCATTCGTCTTCTTTTTTTTTTATATCTCTATATGCATTTATACAAAAACAAAATAACAAATTAGTCTTTCTAACCTTATTAGTCTGTTGTTTACTCATCAATCGCAAATAGACGAACCTATGTCTCTATACACCTACTTATCTTGAAACTAGCATTACAATGCAATATTTGGAATCTTGTGCGACAAACAGAACAATAAATAATGAAACTAGAAGAAAAACACATTACAAGTCGAACGCAACGTGTAGCTTATCGACAATAATATACAGAGAAACGATTAAAATATATATAGACATGAGCTTATCGATTGAGTGCGAAGAGACAGACGGTAGAAGAAATTTATTGATAAATCCGAAAACAATCATTTATAGAAAAGTAGACTGTACGAGACACGACTATGAAAACAAGAGACAAGATGTCGTAATGTCAATACATTGATATATTCGTCTTTTTCTACTATATATACACGAACGAGTAACGATTAGTTGTAATAGTGTTGCGAAGACATCTGTGCAGATTGCAGTAGACAGAGGGAGAAAATGCGTTAAGTATCAAAAAACGAGTCAACGGCGCAAAATACATCTTATCAAAGAAGGAAACAAAGCGATAAGAAACATTCTTTCTATTATATATATATGCAGCTGACTCAAAGCATATGAAAGAAAACATATTCACTATCGGCTTTTTATTTGACCGAAAATATTTTTATGGAAGTAATAAATACTGACGCGCACGCATATATATTACCATTAATAATAAAGCAGAAAAAAAAATAGGTAAAAGGATTTGTTTTATATAAAGAACTCAAATGACATGCATAATTAATAATGTAAAGAAAAGTTATTCATCTGACTTTTAATATAGACAACAATGCCCGAAGAATAAGTATCATTAAATAGTAGAAGAGAAAGATTGATTTTCAAAACTTACACCTGTATTATCGAAGGTGTACTGGAAAATATTCGAATTATTTTCTTCATTACTACCGTTTCCATTCTTGTTCTCGTTGCCATAAATAGTATTGATAAGACCATTTAGATCGTCATATTTAGAAGAATAATAATCATCACTAATGCTATGAGATAATTGATGTGGCTGAGAATGATGAGATTTATTTCCTTGATTAGTACATTTACTTCGATTAATACATGTGGCAGGCGGAGACTTTATATTAGATGGTGGGCGACGATATACACCATAAACATTGGAAGCATATGGTATATTAAAATGATCATGGGATCGCTTGAATAGAGTCGAATATGGAGTATAAGAAGTACGACTCGTTCTGCGATCTGTTTTCGAGTACGAATTCAAAGACATATCAATTGATTGATCATGCATTGTTTGATGTTGAGCGTTATGTGAAAAATTCGATGGAATTGATTCCGATGTCATAGTTCGTTTTTATCGTTAATAAAGATCATTTGGTATTTTGTTATATTTATTTATTTATTTGTTATTCGAATTTTTACCTATGCACTTCATTTTTGTGTGTAAAATTATTGTAACGATATACTTCTTATTACTCATAAAACATACAGAAGGAAAAAATAGAAAATTGACAAGTGTTCGTCAAGCGAGAACATTATAAATGAAGCTTTGCTCTCCTGCAATTTCAATCGTCTCTCTATTCTCTCTTGATTTTTTTTCTTGTGTGTTAAAGGCATGAAATGAACTCGATACAAAACGAAAAGGAAGGCTAAAACTGAAATCATATAACATAAAAGCGTACAAATTGGATGATGGGAGAAAAATGTATGTAAATATAGAAAAAAAAACATCAAATGTATTTCAAGCAACCAATTTAGTAAAGAAATCACTTATGAGCACGATAAAGAGTCTAAGTATGTATGTCGATACGCTTATTTTACGAAAAAAAGTAGATCAACAATAGTCTGTCTACTTACCGATGAGTTAAATGATGTTTGATATAAAAACGAACCCGTTTGTATTCTTAGAATGATTATAAATATTCGTAAAAAATAAATACAAATATGTATAGAAAGAAGAACTCAATAATAATGATAACAGAACAACATATACATATAATGAATCCCATCATATCCATAGTCTATTTCCATTGGTCGAAATATGTAACCAATCAATAATGAACTTTTTAAGTGTCATCTTTTTTTTAAACATTTTGACATTTATTACAATGAAATAAATATAAAAACAAAACAAAACAAAAGCTTAAATAAAAATCACAAAACCTGTAACTATCATCTTCGATACTATTCGTTTTTTTATGACTGAAGTAAAAGTGGTTGCCATGACAAATAAATAATCCTCAAGTTTGCTTTTACGTCTATACAACCGAGTATAATTGAGTTTCCAAAAAATAAATAATAGTACAAGTAATGTTCAATGACTACAAAAGGTCGCAACCGTTTACGTCCAACAGGACATTCGACTGTTCAACAGTCTCAATATGCAAAGATACCACCATCCAATAATTCGACAGGGATTCAGATTAGGTATTTCTTTTTTCCATTAATATAAAGAAAGCAAAGTCAATACGAAAGAGAAATTGCAGATTTGGCAAAAATCAATCGTCGTCAATAGTGAAGCCACAGTCAATATTGAAAAAACAACGAGAGAATAAGCCATACGATGATCATTTTAATGAAAATGTTACTGACTGGCAGCCACCTAGTGATCTTGAATTTCTTTCAATGAAACAATCGTATAGTCCCATTGGTACACCACCTCGCTTACGAACGTATGTAAAGCTAGAGTTTTTTTTCATTTTATTTAGAAGGATGTATATCTTTTATTGTTTGAATATGAAAAGATTAGATATGGTGTAATAGTTTATGGTTAAATAACAAAAAAAAAGTATTCGAAAGAAAGATTAATCCTTTGATATATATTAAGAAACTAAATCCCTATTGAACAAAAATGTTACAAGTAACAAATATCTTGTCTTACAAAGAACAAGTTGTTCGTTTTGTATTCGCTTTACTAGAGCTAACAGAATTAAAATGAGTGTTGCCAAAAGGATAACTCTTGAACGAATCGTTCTGTAGTGACACAGAAAAGAGGTTTCATTTTTATTTTAAATTATAGAAAATGAGTTTTTCTCATTCGTAAATTAGCAAAAAGGTCTCGGCGAGATAGAGAAAAGATGTTATTCTTAATTTGAATATTCACACGACAAGAGAGGATAATTTTATGCTTATTTTAGACTGATAACTCCACCTGGCCTTGAACCCTATAGAAATACTTACAGTCTACGTAGACTAAATAGTCCACTGCCAACAGTAGACGATTGGTAGTAAGTATTGCAAAACAAAATACGAGATTCACTTTAGAAAAAAAGACGCACACTATTCTAGTGGTCCTCCGGCAGGACTTGACACATGGGGAATCGATCCTACTGATTATCGTTTAAATCAAAATCTACATTTAATTCGACGCTATCCATCACCGTTAACTCATTTTGGTCTTGGAAACAATTCTCAAAAACAGAAAAAAGTAATGTCAAAACTTTATTTAATATTCAAAACTAGCTCTCTCTCTCTCTTTCTATATATATTTCTATTCTTTAAGTCATACATAGTAGTACCTCGTCTATCCAGTTTCAACACTCCACCTATTAGTAGAGATGGCGCTGGTGGTACTTTTACGATGCCACCTGTTCAAGATACACCATCTTATATTCCTGATTCTCAATATTCATATCTTGAACGAATTCGTTCCCATCCATCGACAAAATATCAACGTGTAAGTTTACTTACCAATCTAGTTATAGCATAGCCGTCGTTAACATTCTTTAATGGTTTTACTATAAACTTCAAAGATAAGAACGACGAAGAAAAAGAAAAGAAAGCATCTCTCTTTCTAGGAACCTTCTGATTACATTTATATTCGTCGTAATGATGCATTTGCAAATCGTTTTATAGAAGATTTTATTAGTAAATGTATTGAAGATCAGTTTATACCAGATATTCTGCTTGAAATAATTAGTGAACTTGATCGAGAAGTAAATATAATTTTTCAAAAAGGTTATTCTTTTTAAATAAAAATATTTTTTAATTGTTAAAGAATAAAAATAAAACTGACAAATCGATTAAACCCTCAACCGATCAATATTATACACAAATAAACAATCTCGCCACTCAAAAAGAAATTGACCATTCTCAGTATGTTCTGTCGAATTAGTTTTTAACATAATCATGATTTTCTTTTCTCTTTTCTTTAGTTTATTTTCTGACGCATGGATACGTGAGCTTGATTATCAGCGTCCACACATTCCTTCATCAAATATTGATTCAAATATATCTTTACTTAAGCCATTAGATTTTAGAGAAATTCCATATACACAAATTCAACCACAAATAAGATATCATGATTTACATCAGGATGATCAAGGACGAGTATTGAGAGATATTAGTCAAGAATTAATTAATCAGGAAGTCGAAAATATGGTTACAGAAATAACCGGTCAAACTGTAACTAATAAAGTTAGTATAGCAAAATTTTAGTTAATTATTTTGTGAAATTATTTTCTCTCTCTCTCTATATATATATAGTTACATAATGTTCCTGCTATGAATGATGCTACAAATGATATTTATCGTGATATTGAATCTGAAGTTGTAAGAGAAATAATGCGCGATGCAGCCTATGATATTCATAATTCCCAAAGAGGTCAAGTTAGTCAAGTACAATTTAATGCGATAGAAAAACAAGCACAAAATAAATTATTAGATACAATATTCCTCGATCAACTAATTGGAAAATATATTAAACAGAATGGTTCCGTTGTTGATGTTGATGATCTCTCACGTTTCTTAGACGGTAAGTTTTCCTTTTGTTTTTTGAAAATCAATCATTTATTCTTAAAATTGAATATTTATTGTAGCAACTATTCTTGATAATTTGATTTATCAATATGAAGATATACAAGATAATCGTTCGAGAACACTAGATAATTATGCTTTAAGGAAATTCCATTTAAATTCATTTATGAATATGGTAAGAATTAAAATAAAACCTAAAGAAATACTATTTAGAATTCTATTTTTTCCCTAGACAATGGATTTATTATTAACCGAACTTAGTGCTAGTCTTATTGAAGATATGAAAGATTTAGATGAACAAGAACGCAGAATATTTTAAATTCATGTTTCTATATCTATTTAATCCTTTTAATTTTTATATAAATATCGTCCTAGAAACAAAAAACACCTCATCAACCCTATGAAATAGGATAATATACGTGTTTTTTTTCTTTTATGATATTAATTTTTGCGTATGTGATTGATACTATTGGCCAGTAAATGCTATTGTGTGTCGTGATTTAGTGATTCTATTTTAAAATGTGTCGGGGGCTTTTATTTATGCGTCTATTTCCTTTTTGACTATGTGTTCTTTTTGTTTTCACTATCGATTTCATCACTCAATATTTAACTTCTTGTTGATATTTGTTTTTCAGTGTTACCGTATATTGTATTTATTGACTTATTTAAATACACATCTGTATAAATTATGAATTTGAGAAGCATAATACTTATTCAGTTTTTCAGTATGTTTGAATAAATTTTATGTGTATGCTTTTTTGTTCATCAGTGAAAATTATACATGATAATAAAATAAAAAAACGTTGAGTATATGTAGCGTTGTTTTTAGTTACCCAGTTTCTGCAGTGCTGAAGTTGACAATGCTGTATGTTTCAATTTCTAAACATAACCTAAATTATTCAGTACGAATCGTTGGACATAGTGGAACATCATTAGAGCAAAATAGACAAACCATAAAGCTCCTCTTTCTTCATTTTAATAATTCTAATTGTAGTGACGGGAAAACTAATTAAAATGAATAATTTCCTTTATTGCTCGATAGTCGTTTTTGTTCTTTATTTCAACGGAAAATTTTTGCATTTGAATACACGGATGTACGTTTGTAGTTTAATAAAATAATCACAAAAATAAGTGGTATATTCAATACTTAGAATACCATTGCTGGACTAAATCATGGATAGCCGACAATGAATTGTATAAATAGAACAGCATTTTCTATCTCTTGTACATTTATAAGAATCATGTGAGGTATAGAAGAGTTTAATTTGTCATACCAAGGTAAAATACTATTTTAAGAAATGATTTACTGAGTTTTTTAAAACTTGAAATTCTCTATCTGTTCATCTAACAATAAATATTTTAAAAATCAATATGAGAAACAGCGCATTGATATTTAGTCTTATTTATGATCTTTGACCGTTCAATTTTCGTTTTTCCAAATTCATTACATCTAGAAACAGAAAAATCATAATGCACTTGTGGTCAAACCGTGTAAATATGAACAGCTCTGACATAAATGCGCTTGTTCTTGCCATGAATCAGTGTTAATTTTACACATAGACTATAGCATTCTTTCATCGTACAATTAGTTTGATAGCCATGAATCTGTGGATCTGTAGACTGGATATTATATATCGTGTTGAATTCGCCTTATTTCACCTACTACTACTGTATCTAGAGTTCATATCTAGATCAAATGGATTCTTAACGTCTGAACAAAGTAAAAAGAAAAATTTTCTTTTACAATGATATTATTTTCAAAACAAAATAACCGATATGATCTGCGGTAGAAATGAACAAAGTGCTTTTTTTCAATCACACATGTGTTTATTTACATAAATAAATTTTGAACAATAACTAAACCATTAGCCGTGAAACGTTTTGAAGGTTTTATTTTGTATTTTGTTCGAACAAAATTTTCTTTAATGTTCTTCAGAGGAGCAATTGATAAACGGTACATCAAAAGCTGAAAGCTTATGACTGAGGCTTATTTTTGGTAGCTTCAATTATGAGTTGATTCCAAGTCACTGTTCCACTCACTGATTGTTCAAAACAATGATATGCATTATCGGCTTGCTTCCACTCACTAGAACATTTTTTTGGTGCTGCTCTTGCATTATTTTCAGCTTTTTTTATCCCTTGGAATCTCCACCAACAATTATTGAAACCGCAGGTTATCGGTTGAACAAAACTCTTGCATATAGGACATACTGTTGTAACATCATCGAGATCCAATAGGATATCGAATTTTCTGTAACCCACTGGCATGATAACTTGCTGATTGAAAGCTTTGCACTGTTCATTTATACATATACCTTCAAGACATAAACCGCACCTAGTTCTTCGCCAATGTGGAGCTGTTTTAGACCATTCAAGACGCTGTACACTTGCTGCATTGCTAACGTCAGCAAATCGTGCGCCAAGAACACCTATATTACGACTTCGTACATTAGAATAGCACAAAACTAGTACTGAATCTGTTTCTACACCGAAGGATTGTAACGTTTGTTCATCTTCGTCCAGTATGTCCATATCGAATGTAAAGTACATGTCCTTTAATGTATCTTCATTATCACCGGTTTTTTGGCGAACCAATTGCTTGAGCTCTTTAACAGTGGCAGTGGAGTTAACATTAAATGAATAAGGTCGTGCCGTTCCAATTTGTGTTTGAACACAGATCTTCATATCCATACTATCAACGAAAAGGAAGTTAAGTTATGTATTTCGAACGTTTGTATATGTATTTGCTTCATCGATAATACAAAAGTCTATATCTCGTATTTATGAATTGAGTGTTGAAATGATAGAAACAGATAGAAAAATCTTGAAAATTCATTCACAATCAATCTGTCATATTAGTGTAAAAATAAAAATATTCAAAGTCAACTTACTTTTTTAAATGTCAAAGTATTATCTACGAGTAAAGTTTGCTTCTTAGGATAGTCCAAAGGTTAATGTCAATCTAAAATTCGAAAACAACTTAGATAAAATTTCTATAATTTCATTTATTCCGTCGGTGAGTCATCATGACATCAAGATTGCTTGCAATTCTCGAATGAGAAACTAAAATTTATCTTAAAAGGGATTGAATTGAATTTTTTTACACATTTTATTGTTACCAATAACGAGCGGAATTTTCCAAGCGTTCGGTAATTTCTACCTTGTGACAAGAATTGACAAAAAATATTCTTTTATCATCTGTAATGACAGAACACACCTTGTCGGTGCAAATTTTCCCACTTGAAATGGATTGGTGCATCAGTCTGACCAATATTCTGTTTGCTGAACGTACTTCTACTGTCGAAAAAAATAATAGGCAAAAACTTCAAAAATAAATAAGTAATAATATGTGTTTGCCTCATATAAAAAAGTCTACACCAGTAGAGTCTAACTAAAATCGTAACAAAACAACCAGTCGGTATATTGCTGCATTCTTGAATGCTTCTTGACTATAATTGGATATAGTTTCAGTGTAGCCGATATTTTAAATGACTTTTTTACAAGTTCAAAAAAGTGATCCTTTAGGTAGGATTCGACATTTGTTTTTTCCGAAGGGAATATACAAGAAAACTGATTTCAATCCAAGGGGGAAACGGCGGATTGCGTATTTCTGGGATTTCCAGTATTTTTTTCGTATTTTTCGTATTTTGTGGATTGCCACAAGATTTCCAGTAGATTTTGGGATTCTATTTGTATTTCTGGGATTTCCATGGTATT